>VXAC01007146.1:303492-384089 GCA_013399225.1 Rhipidura dahli
TTGAAAGTTTTCATTAATTTTTAATGCATATTCTATTACAAACAGCAGGGTACTTCAGAAAACACTGAGCCTGGAATAAGGAGCATTGATTGTATCGACAGAAAATGTTCTTCTGACATCTGAGGTCCCACTTGTACCTTTCCAAGGAGATTTCAAACTTTTTTTTATTATTATGTTTTGGTACCAATATTTCAAACTCAGATATGTCTCAAAATCATGTAAATTCTCCTCCCACCACACCATCACCAAAGGAAATTCTCATCCTGTGTAGCTTTACTCATTTCCCCCACAGACCTGAAATGTGTCATCGCCAGCACTGCTGCCAGGCAGAGGGACAAGGAGAGGCAGAGCTGGCAGAAAAACACTTTCTGGAAGTGGGGAATGGGAAAGCCTGCCTGGGGAACATGTCTGAGAAGTGTGGAAGGCAGCAGGGTGCAGAGACCCTGTGAGCATCCCCTGGTGAGGGGGTGCTGCAGGCAGCACCTTCTCCAAGTTCTCTCCAAACAGTGCCCCAGGCTGTTTGGAGACCTGGGCCCTCTGGCTCAGGAGGGCTGTGCTGCAGGCTTGTGGCTGTATTAATCCTGCTGCTTGGTGACATTTGACAGGAGACAATGTGGCTGCAGTCTCTGGGGGGCTGCAGGCAGAAATGGAAGCAGGAGGTGGCTGGAGAGGGACCCAGGAGATGTCAGTTTTCATGGCACAACACAGTAGGGAGAAAAAACTGCTAAAAAGCAGAGTATTCAGAGCAGAGGTGCTTTTCTTCAGCTGCTCCTGCAGTGGCTCCACTCCCAGAAATGTCAGACTGGCATTGGGAAGCCTCACTGCAGGCTGTCCAGCACAAATTGGAAAGAAGGAGACTGCAGAGAGGATAACAGCTGAAGGACCAATGCAGGCACACAGGGGAGATCAGATTAGAGGGGATCCAAATTGCTGGGCCATGGAGCACTTACCAGACAGGTTCTCTCATATGCACTATCAAAATTTGAGAACTTTCCATGCATATGGTGTCTGCACACCACAATGTTTGTGGAAAGTGAAGCCCATGCCCAGGGCTGGTCCACACCAGCAGCACTGAGCTGGGATGCTGGGCATGCTCTGAGGTCAAAGGCAGGCTGGGCATCTCTCCCTGACAGCTGTCTGCAGACCCAAACACGAGCCCAGGCCTAGGGAGCAAGCCTGGGAATGTTTCTATGTATGGGCAGAAGCCAAGCAGGTGCTCTCAGAAGCTCTCATTAACTCTGCATCAAGAACTCAGCTCCTGGATAAAATGGGGAAGGCAGAAGAAATAAGCTGCACTAAAAGCTGGCCTTGCCCAGTAAGTTTTTAGCACATGTTCCTCCCCTGTGCCTCTCTGGCCTGCACAAAGAGCCCTTTAGCCATTCCTCGACAGCTGGATGGTGTCCCAGTCCCACTGCAGATGTGTGGGTTCCAAATCCTCTGCACTCGACTCCCCATGTGGGAAACCACTTTGAGGTCACTCGGGAAACTTGGCACCTGGAGGTTTCAAAGCTGTGTCTGACTCAGAGGTGCAGGGGCTGCTGCCATGAGCTTGGTTTGTGAGATGACTGCACACAACATCTCTGACATGAGAGCTGATTAATGCCACCCAGGCCATTGCTGAAGCATTTGCTGAATCACCTCTCTCCTGTGCCCCAGATGGGTCTTTTTTTGTTATTTATTACTCATAAGGAAGACATGTTTGTCATGCTGGTAAGCCATGGGCTGCTCTTTGGCATCCAAACAACTTTGCAAGTGAGGGCTTCTTGGCCTCCTGTCCAGATTGAAAGCAACAAATATTAAATGTGTCTTCTTCTGAAGACCAAAGGCCTCACAGCAAGGTAAGTGTGAGTATTCCTGTGCAAAGATTTATATTTTAAAGGAGGAACAATTTGATAACCCAGGAGGCTCCATGTAATGCCCCCTTTCAGTGACATTATTGTATGGCTTGGTGGATGAAATGGTGAAATGTTCCTCACTTGAGTCAGCCAGCTGTGGGCAGAGGATTCTTAAATTGTCACCTGAGACCCAGCCCTGCATAGAGGCCAAGAAAACACTTCCAACCAAGCTAATAATTCTCAGGAATGAATTTGTTTGGTGAACATGAGCAAGGTCCCCGAGAATTCCTTGGAGTTATTGATCACAGCCTGTGTTACTGTCAGAATTTCAGGTGCATTCTTATGAGAAATGCAGGATGTAGGATAAGCTTGAACTGAATAAAACTTCACAAAGGACCTTCATTGAGACAGGCCTTTCTGTAGCAGGAAGAACAATTCAGTGAGGATCAATAATTGTGTCCAGAGAATAAAAATGGGAGGTGAACTGAGATGCTAATTTTTTCTGTCCTAGTAGATATCAGGCCAGGCACCAGCTGGCCAGAGAGCAAGGGGGCTTTTCTCCCTGTCCCTGGTGCAAACCACCAGTGCTCCTGGCTCTTTTCCACACAGGGCAAAGCCAGAGGCACAGTGAGGTGAGTGCAGCTTTTGGGCTTTGCCTTGGGATGGAGGGAAGCAGGAACGTGTCTGCCCACTCTGCACACCAAGTTGAACACACAGTTAAGAGTGTTTGGGGACCTTCCTTTTGGTGTTGAACTAAAAAACATGTGGAAAGGAGACCTCTTTCTCCAGTGAGCAGCTCTGGCTGTCAAGTCCTACATCCTGAACTTTCTCACTCCAGCCCTGTCTCAGAGATTTAGGCCCTGAAAGCACTGACATAACCAAGCACAAATAGTCCAGGTTCTTGATGGTGAGACATTGTTCCTCCAGCATTTGGGTGCTGTTGGTGTTTTTCTCCTTTTCCTTTTTAATGGCACTAGAAAAGCCCCTACACCAATGCTGAGAGCCTGCTCCACCTTCAGTGTTGAGTCAATACCCCTCCTTTGAGCATGGACTCAAAGCACCACGGATTGCTCCCCACAGCACTGTCATCAAACCTGTCCTGGCTGGTCAGGGATAATGTCTGAGATGCCAACACCCATACCCAGTGCAGTACTGGGCCCCGAGTTATTTCTCTGCCCCCATGCTGTATTTTCATCACATTTATCAAGTCGTGCCATCTCTGAACAGCACGTGGGTATTTCGTCAGGTTCCACATAGATTAAAAACTATCTTTTCTCTCCATCTTTTGAAACCTGTTGTTTGTTATTTATTCATTTCCTTTTGCTGATTGAATCTGCTGCAGAAATGAGCCGTTGCATGGTGGCTCCTCTGAGCTCCTGGAGGAACCCTGCACTTGGGCACCATCCCACAGAAACCATCAGCTCCTTGTTCAGTGTGGACGCCTCCCACGGAGATGCTTGCCCTGCACCTGCTGTCTGTAGGATCTCAGGCACTGGAGGGCCTTATCCCAAAGTTTGGTCACAGGCCCGTTCCAGAACCCAAGGAAAGAATGGAACATCCTGAGTTTTGGAAATCATTTGTGGGAGACCAGGTTTCTGATGCTGATTGCCATGGATGTATGCTATCCATCATGGGATGGCTAAGGGGCAGGAGGGCAGATTTTAGAGGCTTAGAGCCTCCTTAATTTTAGCAAAGAAGACTGAGAGACAGCCTGATACACATGCTTTGAAGATGTGAAAATATTCAGTTCTTCTGGAGTCTGCAACGTTACCAAGACGTGGAAGGACAAGCATTTTTTAACCAGGAGGAAAGCACATGAGTGAAGAGCAATGGTGATGAGTTTTTAGGACAAAGAGAAAGAAGTGCCCCATCTCCCAGTGTCTTCAGAGCAACATGGGCTTCAGTGTAACCAGCCACTGGGTTCGAGTGACTGAGCTCAGTGACCTGTGTAAATCCAGATTTAGCAATTCCTTCTGGCCAGAAACACTACGGCCCTGCTGGTTCTCACAGTTTACCAGTGGGAAAGGGCCGAATTTGGTAAACTCAGACATAAATGTTGCGTGCTATATTTATACAAACCAGTGCAGCTCTCTCCTTGTAGGGGAGCAGCTCTGTCCCCACGTGGCAGCAATCACTAATCAGAGGGTGGCAACAAGTCTGGGATGGGGGGACAATCCCTGGGAGCATGGCTGGAAGCTGTCCACAGCTGTCTGATTTTAGTGGAGGTGCTGGCATCTCAGACTGGCCTCTCCAACCCCAAGGAAGCTCAGAGGCACAGCAAGGGTTCTGTGCTCCCAGAAAGGCACCTGCAAGAGGTCCAGTGTTGGCAGCACCCTGAAGCACCTGGCCAGGAGCCTAACACAGGGGGAGTGCTCTTTCTGTAGACAGTAGATAAATAGCATCCACATGGCTGGGACCAGGTCTAAGGCTGCTCTGCTTCACCTCACATTCATGTAAATGCAGTTCTTAGAGAAACCAGACAGACCTAAGCTTTACCAGACCACTGATCCCTGCAAACAAAAATAAAATCCAAATTAGGTAAAATGCTGCAAGAAATATAAACTTTGCAACTCCCCAAACCCACTTTGGCTCCAGACTGTTGTTCTTGCAAGACAGAAGAGAATTTCCAGCTTTTGTCTGGAATTCAGCTTCACCTCCTGTGCAGGAACCCCGGGCATCAGTGTTCTCTCTGTTCCCTGCAGGTAACACACGTGTAGCCAGCAATGTTGCTAACCCACCTGAGCTTCAGCATTAGTGTTTTGTAAGATTCATGGTATTAACCAGGCGTCCTCTGAAAGGATCTCAGGCGCTGCAGGAGCAGCTTGAAACCCATCGGGGAGAGTAACCAGAGAAGCAGCATCGCTATGGCGATGGAGATAAGGGGCAGCCCTCACACCACAGCTGATGAGTGACATGGTTCCTAGCCCTTTCAGTGCCTTGAAGTGTTTTCCTCCTTGACTCAAACTAGAAGTAGCACAACTTAAAAACAATTAATGTCCCCTTGGAGGGAAAAAAAAAAGAAAAAAAACCGTGGCAACTTTTCCTTCTATTTTTAAGTCTCACTTCACCACAATAGCTCCAATATTTCACCCCTGACTCAAAGGCAAAGTCCGAGGGAGCAGGATATGCTGTAGGGTATCTCTCTTGCCACACTATTCATGTTATTTTCAAGTTCCTCTCTCCAGGGTTGATCTTGGCAGCAGATCACAGCCCCAGCACAGCACAATGTAAACTGGAGCCATTGTTACTCCTTCTCCCGCTCCTCATCGCTGCAACAACATTTCCACACACGCCTCCCTGCAAATTGTTGCATGTCCCGTCCTGCTTCCCAATCCCCTCCAAAATCCATTAGGCTGCTGCAGTTCAGCTATTCATCTAGCCCCCTTGGAGGCACCAAAATGAAGTGGTTCCTCTTTGCTGGCTGACACTGTGCAGGGTTTTGAGAACGGGTCTCGGTGACAGCAGTGAGCGGCTGTGCTGCAGGGCTGCCTGATATTTCATGTCATGGGTACCAAGCGGGCAGAAAAGGTAATTAGGGAAGTGGGCAGCTGTTGAAATGGCCTTAAATTGCTTCATTTTTTCCCATCACCTGGCGATCTGGTACAGGGCCAAGGAGCCCTTTGCACGGATCAGCCTGTGCTGCCATCTGAGGAGTGGATCAGCACAGCCAGGTGGCTTTTGCTGATGGAACCAGAACTGAGGATGAATTTCAGTACCAGTGGAGAGCTCAGGGCCTCGTTCTTCATCAGCAGGGACTGGTCAATGGCAGCTGCTGCTGGGACTTTTCATTACAGTTTTGAAGGCCTGATGAACATAAAGGTGATGTATATATGGGTGTGCATCTGTGCTCACTCTGCCAGCAGCACAAAGCCAAAGGACACTGCTCAGCATCAGCACAACGCTGAACCTCAGCTGACCCACGGTGCTTCATGTGGCTGCTGGATACCCTGGCCCCAGCAGCTGCAGCAGCAGGAGGCTCCACCAGCAAATCCAGCCCCATCCCCAAAGATCTCCTCACAGCCACGCTCTGCCCACACTCTGCCCGGGCTGCTGGTGGATGGCACCCAAAATGGGCTGGGAGCAGCGATAAAAGTGACATCTGTGCGAGTTCACTGCCAGCTTCAGTGAAACAGGACCAAGTCTTCAGTCACTTGGCAACCTGCTTTATCAACCTGAACTTGTATCTCTCTCTGCTGCTGTTTTTCCAAGGGCTATTCATGGTTCAAAGCTGTAGACAATGCTGTTCCTTTCTTCACTCACTGCCACCTAGTTATCTCTGGCAGAGTGTGACTCTGGAGAGAAGCAATTTGAGAGAGGAAATACATTGGAGATGGAAATAGCATGGAAGATACAACAAGGACTTGACTTTCTTGTTTCTATCTTATTCAAGATTATGTTTCCTGACTGAATCCCTAAAGACATTCAAGTTGTTCTAAAAATTATGAAAGGAACAAAAGAATTTCTTTGTGTGCATTGCAGAGAATCCAGAATGGTTCTGCTGATTTCCAAAGTGTGGAAGTGGGAAATGGGGATTGGCACTTGGCACTTGGCTAAAGCATGAAATACAGGGAAGGCCCAGGGGTCTGCAGGAAACAAATGTGTCCCCCAGTCAGATACACACATGGGAACATTTGTGTCAGCATCCCAATCCACAGCCCATTGGAAAGTCCATCTTGGTCTCTGCAAACATTCCATTTCATAAAAATTCAGTCAGTGGACAAAAAAATATAAAAAGGGGTAATTCTACAAATAATACGGTGACAGGCCAGTGTTTAGTTGAAAGAAATGATGGATGAAACCCAAAGCCATAGGTTTCAAATCTTGGGTGTGTTCCTGTTCCTTGGAAGCTTGCTGGATCAGCTCATGTGCATGGCAAGGAAGTTTGTCTTCTCGTCCTGGGCTTACCCCAAGTTTCCTAAGTTTACATCAGAATTTGGCTCAGGAGCTCTCACACATTTCATTCATGGAAAGGTGCAGTAAAACAAGTGCACACAAACCCAATGCAACTTCTACAGCAAGAGTTTTGCAATCTGAACATAACTCTTCTTTAAAGACTAAAGTCATCCTCCCATGGATAAATCAGATTGATTTGATATTCTGAAAAAGGTACATAGACAACAGAAAACAAGTTTTCAATGAATTAACAAAATTAATGAAGAATGCACAGAATAGGAAAAAAATTACAGGGAAATTTTAAAAACAATAACCTTGAGAAAAAAAAAATTAAATCCCATATTTCCCTGCTCAGCTGATCTGCAGAAATTAAGGCTAGAAGGTCACATAAACCCCAGAGGGATGGTGCAGTGGCTGTCTTGGAGCAGGTGTCTGAGGATGGAGGGTGCTCAGGGAGGCATCCCTTGGGCAGAGCCCCTGCCCTGCCCCACTACCTAGGACACTTGCACTGGCCAGGACACTGGGCTACAAAGTGACACTGGGACATGAACTCATACCCTCCATACCACTGGGGCTGTGTGTTGGAAAGCCTCACTGAGAGTGGCTCTGAAGAGATCCAGACCTGCCAAAATGCCCAAACTGAAATTTCTGTCTATTTTAATCAAATCCAGCATGATTGCAGAGCTTTTTTCTGCCTGATCCCAAATGGGTTTTCAGGCAGGGAAATTAATGTGAAGTAAACAGCCAGAGTTAAATAAACACTTGCAGACCTCTGGCTATCCTGGCAGGAGACAAAAAAAAAAAAAAGAGACCTGACAGCAAATATTAGCAACAGATTTTTAACAGGTGGAGGAATTATCGTATGTATCTAGGAAAGAAAACAAAACAGGCACTCCTAAATCACCAGCGCTGATTTAAACATGAGCTTTTAAATATAGTGTGTGAGCAGCAAATGAGTTCTAATTGAGGAAAGCTTGTAAACAAACAACAGCTTTCATCTGCAGCACCATGCGCGATGCGGGCGCTGTGCTGGGGCTGGGCCACGCTGCCACAGCCCAGGGCTGGCAGTGGAGATGGGAGTGAGCTCTGATCTCCTCAAGGAATGTCAAGGCATCCTAGAGCAGAGAGGAACAACAAACCTGGACTTGCACTTCTCAAGGTCTGGACTGGCAAAAGTGCCGGGTCAGTGAACCAGGCACACTCCAGGATGCTGGGGCTGCTCCTCGTCCAGGTGCTGCAGAGACCCAGGACAACACCTGGGAGCAGTCACCCTGCCACGAGGGTCACTTTTTAAAGCCACCTTTGAGAGACATCATTTGTCTTGAAATAAGAGAGGTGGGGGCCCTTTCCAGCACCTGTGTGGGCATCTGATCCATGCTGTGCTCACTCACCATCTCCTGCTCCAGAGAAAGACCTGCTCCAAAGTGTATGGAGCACCAGGAAGCGTCTGAGGAGCAACCCGGGAGTCGGACAAAGGAGGGAACGTGGCTGGGAGCAAGGCTCTGAAAGACAGCTGGGGCTGTGGTCAGAAAGGAAAGGCCTGCTGCAGCAAAGCATGCACAGCTAGTGCTCAGCCTGTGATGCAAGAGCGGGGGAGATACAGCATGTCAGGAAATGTCTACGCAGCGCAGATATGATCAGGCTGAAAACACACAGAGCATGCCAAGGAAGTAACCTTGAATGTCTGCTGGTATTTTTCTCTGGAAAGCAACAACAGGATATTACAAAGGGACAGAAGCATGGACATGGTTGCCAGTGCTTACCAAGACACATAAATTACCTGCCCTGGAAATGAGCATGGAAGGGAAAAGTGTTTATGCCCAGTCTCACACCAGGGCTCCTTAAAAGGCCAACCCTGGCTCTGCTTGTAGCAGTGCCCCACTGAGCTGTCACAGTCAGCTGGAGGTTTTGACAGCGGGGTGGTCACACTCAGCATTAGAGCTCAGCCTTTCCACTGGGTGTGCAAGGGACAGGCCTTGGAAAATGCTCCCACGGCAAGAGAGATGTCCTGCAGCAGCCACAGTGTGTGTGTGTGTCAGGCATCTGCTGCTGGGAAGAAGCAGTCAGCCTGTATTCAGCTTTTATTTCTAGAAGTTTTAATCTCTCTCTGCTCCAATAAATGATTCATCGCTCAGATGAGCCGAACCAGAAACTGGCAAATCAAAGCCACCCTTGTTTTGAAAACACGTTGCCCACAAACCCCAGTTTAGCACCGTGCCCCACAGCAGGAGAAACACAAACCCCAGCAGAATATAGCACCCGCAGCTCCCAACCTTTAGTACCCAAATTTAGGCATGTAGATAGAGCAGCTTAACCCCGAGGATTGCAGGGACCCATATAGACCACCCGAGTCAATGGGAGCAGCAGGTGCTTGGAAACACTGCGAATCAAAGCACTCATTCAGAGCACTAAATATAGAGCAAAATTCAAACACCCAGGCTGGAAAATGTCGGCCATGTGCTCCCTGCACTGCCCTGTGCTGCGGGTCCCACACGCTCAGGCTGCTGCCACACGATGCCCGTAGAAGGTGCTGGGTCTCTGCTCCCACCAGCACTGCCCATTAACAGGTTTTTATCCAGGGTCACACAGTGCAAAGAGGGTTCTCCTCCTCACTTTTTTAGAGGATATTGCTGCACTTGAGATAGCCTCACTGGTTTATCTGCACTGAAAGTGATGTCAGCAGGCTGTCAGAACACCTCCCTGGGGACCTGCTGTGTCTGTGGGACCTTGGGACCATGCATGAGGGCTCTCTCTGTGCCACCATGCCACGGAGCCTCGCCAGGCTGAGGGTGGCATCCAGGCACATGCCAGTAGCCCAGGGAGCTTAGGCAGCACCCTTGCACTTCCCAGTGAATGCTTCAAGAGTGTCTTGAGGGGGCAGAGCTCTCCACTGTCGCATTTTTTCTTTTCTTTCTCTTTTTGGTTATCATTTAATTAAAAAAAAAAAAAAAGTGAAGAGAAACAGGAGGGCCTGCTGATCCATGCTCACCTTTTAACTTGCCCAAGTGTTCAACTCCAGCAGCTTTGCCTCCCACTGAGAAGCTGCTGCATTCACCATTTCTGTTTCCTTCTGGGAAGTGGGGATGAGAAAATGCTGCAGCAGTTGATCCTGTGGTGCCCTGCGGAGGGACCAGCCCTGTCGGGGGGAGTTTTAGCCCCATGGAAGGCTGAGCAAGTCAGGGATGTCACCTTGGCCAGAGCAAGGGCTGGCTGGCACATTCCCTGCACAGGCTGACTGGGGGATTCAGCCCTGAAGAGCCCTTTCTCTCACCCCTTTGCACCTCCTTGCAAGTAACACACAGAGGATTTTGTAGTGGAGTCCAGCCATGTAGACATACATCAGTGAGGGGACCACCAAAGAGGGAACCACTTTGGTAAGCCACATGGCAAAAGGAGAAACAAACTGTCCCTGAATTTCTAGTCCATGGAGAGGTCAGGTCCTGGGTCCAGAGCTGAAAAGGGTTAAAAAGCAGGGACACCCCCCCTCTGCCCAACAGCTATCACACACTGTTTTGAGATGGTGCTACACCTACATGCTTATTGGAAACTAACTATAAATCCTAGATACACAAAACTAATTTTGAGCTGCTTTTCCCAGCACTTCTAGGTCTATCAGGACCTAGAAAAGCCCTGCCAGAGGATTTCTTCTGCTCTTAAAACAATGAGCTGTCTGAAGCAGTTCTCAGACACGGGTAAGCTTTTCATAAGAGGCAGCCCAGTGATGAAATAGAGCAGATAATGGTGGAGAGAAGCCTCCTGGGCTGCTCACCTCATGGTTTGAGCAGCCACATGTCTGCCCAGGGCTGGGCATGGGACAATGGCCACCAGCCACCCACCCCATCCTCCTTCTCCCTTCTTCCTCTCCAGCAGCAAACCACAGGTGTTGGTGGTGCAGCATTAATGTGGCCCTTTTGGCCTCACCTTGAAGAGTGCAGGGCTGTGGATACACCACTTTTGAGACAGCCTGTGCCAGCTGTGACTTGTGGCACAGCTTTTCAGCAGCAGAGAAATCGAAGAGGGATGAATCAACACAATGTGGTACCCACCCAACCCTCACCTTTAGGTTTCACTGATGTAGCATTCCCCAAAACACAGTCTTCCTCCACACTCACTGATGCCCACATCCTTTTCAGCCTCCTCCCTGCTGGCCAGGCTGCAGGGTTCATTCCTCTACTGCCTGGTGTGCACAAATCCTTCTCACTGGCATATCCCCCCACTCCCACCCTGCCCCAAATAAACAAGATCACAATGCTCAGGCCCAGTGTGGAGCCCCACGCCCCAGTGCTGCTCCTTGCCAACAGTCATGACAGACTGAGCTTCTCAAGGGATCCAGCACTCAGAACAGTGGGATTCACACAGCTTTGCTCTTAACAAGAACCAGGAGCATGCAGAGCCAAGGCATGAAACAACCACCTCTTCCTTGTCATCAGTCCTGGAGCCAACATGGGCCAAAAAGTAACCAGCCCACCAGGGATGGTCAAGAAAGGATCTGAACAGGGTACAAAGCAGTGTTGCCCTGCGTGGGGTGCCCACACATCAGATGCCGTTCAGTTTGGTCAACCTGACTCCAGAGGGACAAAGAATAATTTGGAGGGGCACAGAGGTTGTATGGGAGAACTGGCTGGAGACATGGAACAGCACTCTACTAGTGGAAACAGAGGAGACTGTGACTTTGAACCCCAAGATTTAAGGGGAAAGTGGTGTCTTCACTGTAAATCCCAAATGGAGATGGTGGAGAGGGAACAACTGCTTGCTGTTTCTACATCACCCATCAATGAGCAGGTTCACAACAAACAGAATGAAGCACTTTTCCACTCAATTCACGGTGCAGCTGTGGGACTCATTGCCACACGATGTTGTGAAGGCCTGAAGCTTAAACAAGTGCTACATATGATGCTGCAGAGGAGAGGTGCCTATCAAATATATCCCTAAACTGCTGACCAGAAGAGCTGGATGGGTGTGAGAAGGGCTCCTGCTGCAATTTGCTGCTGTCTTGCACTTTCTGTAAGCATCTTCCGCCGGCCGCTGCAGGAGAGAGGATGCTACAGTAGATGGACCTTTGATCTGTGCCAGTACAGCTGTTGGCTGAGCAACTTCCACCCACAGGTGGGGCTTCATTAATGACTAGGTGGGGTTATGCCCAGAGTTATGCCTGCAGGCAGATGGCCAAGCCTTCAAAGGGCCTTCTGTAGGCCGCTGCCACAGCAGTTTCCAAACCTGCTCCACAGCTCCCTGCCCAGCCTCCTTCCACAGCCTATCAGCACAGCAAATCTGCCATAGGGAGAAGTCCCCTCCAACCCAAGCCTCCTTCAGATGGGTGGGAGAAAAGATAGGATAGCAGCTGAGAAAGACCCACAGGTGAACAAGTCTCTCCCTACCAAACAGGGCTGAAGGATTTGCGTTTGGTTGGCTGTGTGATTCTTTTATTGCCAGAACATTTGAAAGCAAGAGCCTGTCTTGGGAACCCAAAGGTCAGAAAACATCATTCCTCCCTAATCATGGTCTTGCATCCTTACAGGGTGTCACATTTATATCTGCAAAGTAATCCCTCTGCCTTACCCACCACTGGAAACCAAGAAATCTTAGTTTGACTTCAGCAAAACACATATTCATTCCTTGTGTCTTGGTGGTTATAAAGAGTAATATGGTTGGAGTACATTAATATGAGCAAAACCATAACATCTCCTAAATATTGCAAAAGTTCTCCATGATTTTTTTTCCCCATCTAGAAAAAAACTTGAAGCAGCTTTTTTGCCAGGGGGAAAAAAAAATAAATAGAGCTTTTCTTCTGAGCTTCTAAAGAATAGCTCATTGCTCCCTCAAGATTATTGATTTATGTACTCCTTTCATACAGATAGTCCAAAGTGCCCTTTGAAAAGGATTTCGATGAAATCATGCTGATTGTCTGCAAAAACTCCCCAGAGTATTCACTTTGAAGCAGGACAGGTGGGTCCCTGTTCAGCTCATTTGTAACATACACTGCCTTGTACATTGTCTGTTTCTTCTTGCTCTAGAAATTGTAAATACAATGCAAAAAGGAGATTCATTTAAACCATCCAGATTTCCTAGATGGATGCAATCTAGCTTTTGCAAGAGAAAAGGTGACCCAATGAACCATGAAAATGATTCTCGTAAAAAAAAAAAAAAAGGGCGTCCTACTTTGGAATATTACCTGTGACATTCATCTACAAACTTTGACCACAAGCACATGTTTACAATCAAATGGTTGAAGAAGAGATATTTTTGCACTTAGGCTAAGTCCCTGTAACTCTGAAAAAACATAGAGAGCAATATAATGTATACAGAGCAACAGCAAAAAGTTCTACACATTCATATCGAAACAAGGATGAACCTGGGAAACATTTGGTCATCTCTCATTGTCAAGGGGACCTTTTGTTCCTTTACTGTTTTATAAGCCCATTCTTTATCCCACCACCTGTGATGAAATAAGGATACCAGGCTAGTCAGGGACTGCCCTGCAGCACTAAACAGAGTCACATAATTTTTTCACAGCAAGGGCAGTATTCTGAGAGTGATACAAGCACCTACTTTCACGTTGAGAATGGAGGAAGAGCAAAGACAACCTTTACCCCCCCACCCACAAGAACCTTCCCCAAAGATCACTGCTGGACTGCCCAAGGGATGCCAGCTGCCCAGGACAGCTCACAGGCTTCTTGAATTCTTCTTCAGGCTCATCCTTTCTCCAAAGCACTGGGACAGCCCACCAGCACTCAAGAACAACGAGGCAGGTCAGTTCAGTCTCACATATCCTACCTCTAACACAAATTCCTCTGCAAGTTTGTTACACTCTAACCCCATCCCTATGGGGTCCAAGTTGTATTGTCCAAGTTTCCTTACAACTAGAACTGCAAGTGGTGTCCTCTGCAGCTTTCAAGGCAGTGACTGAAATGACTTTCAACACTTAGCTTGTTCTTGGAAAGGTATGGGCAGAGTGAGTTACTTTGCTGGATACATTAACTTTCCATCCAAGCACAGTCTGATGTGAAGAGGAATAATTACGTGGCCTGCTGGAGAAAAAACCAGACAACAGCAAAATGGCCTAAAAAAAAAAAATTTGAGCTCAGCAGGTGTTTTGGGTTAACATCAGGTCTTGGAAAGAGCATCAGACAAGAAAAATTAACCCAGAACTACTCATTGCTTAGAAAGATCACAAGAGCCCATTTATTAGTTTGTCTCATTATGTAGCTTGTGTAACAGAGAGGACTCTGGCAGCACCATAATGCTTAGCACATGTACATCAGCAAGAAGTCGAGATGTAAGAGTTCAACATCTCCTGTAAAAATAAATCAAGAGGAAAAAAATCTACTGAATAAGGTAAGATGAAGCACGTGGAGACATAGAAGTAATTTACGAGAAGCACAGAAATAAAATATGCATAAAATTGATCAAGGTTAATTTGTGCATGTCAGAAAGTTAACTTTTTGTTCATCCTCCTGACCTTACTCATCTTGTTTCACGTATCTCACTGTACACAACTCACCTATCACATGAAGGAGGCATCAAATAATTCTTGGCTTTGGCAGGGGAAGGTCACTACAACATGGAACATTTGCCTGGGGTGGTTTTGTGAATCCACAGGGGAACGATTCTTGGACATGGGACCAGTCTCTTTGCTTAGAACAGTGGGTGATGACCACTGTTGTGCCCCCTTGATTTTATATGCTGCTTCAATACTGGGAAGAAGCAGAATTAGCACCTTTGGGAGCAGTGAGCCAGCTCATGGCTACATTCCAGAACAGCAGTGACCTTATTCCATATGGTATATAAACCTATTGTTTCTCCTTTGGAGAAACATAACAATTTGATTTTGAGAACTGACTTAGCTGAGAGCTGTTTCTATCAAGATAAAGACAAGCAAATACTCCAAGAAAAGCAATAAAAAGTAGCTGTATGATGACAGGAACAAAAGCTCTGATTGAATCTAGAATTCTGCCTCATAGGTAGAATCAAGGAAAAAAAATCAATTTTTATATTCCATATTATCTTATGGGAATTCATATTTTACTACATAAAATATCCTTTACAAAGGAACAGTTAGAGAAACAGGCATAGATCTTCTGAACTGAGATTGGAGCTAGTCACGCAAAAGCGCGAAAGGGCTGCAGAGAGAAAGGTATTACTTCAAAATCCAATTCAGTTGAGCAAGGATACCTCCTCAGGCCCCTGCATGCTCAGCCAGCCCTCTTCTCACCCGAGGAAGGAAAACTCTGTCAGACAAGGCTTCACTGAGCAGCCAGAGAGAGAACCACTGCTGAACAGGCGCATGGAACACGCAACCACAGAACATCCCGAACTGGACGGGATCCACATGGCTCACCCAGCCCAGCTCCTGGCAGCTAAACACAACCCTGGTGCTTTGCAGGGAGAGCCCCAGAGTGGGAGCTGGAGGTGTCCCTAAGGCCCATGAGGACAGCACCTCCTCCGCAGGCTGTCAGCGGCACGGGCCGAGGCTGCCGGGCTCGGGTTACGGGAAGCACCGGGAATTAAAGCAGGACTTGCACTCACTCCTCCTCTCTCTAGCCTGGGCACATCCGAGCTCCAAGGGCTTAGAAAGCAAACAACAATCTGAAGTATCTTACACACAATGAGGGAATCATTTTATTAGATTATGGAAGACAGCAGCATTACAGTACAAAAAGTTACAAGAGTAGCAGAAAAAAGTGTTTTTGGTTTAAATACTCAGGATTATACTGGGGAACATGAGAAGGATAGTACCCTTTTCTAAACTAACTCCTAACCAGGTTATCAAAATAAGTTTTGAATATTTAGCACAAGTAAAAAAGTTACAACAAACATCATTATAAAATGCTTTAATAAATAGTTTCTTTTCTGAAAGGTTTTTTTTTTTTAAGAACATGTCAAAAAAATGTACTAAAACAGATGATCCTGCAAAGCAAATCCTGCATTCCTGTATAAAATAACTGGTTTCAAAACATTCATGTTTACATTGTTCATGGGCCAGAGTTTACACTCTCAGACATCCGTTCCTCTCAGTGGTAGGGTAACTAGGTGTATGTAGTGTTATGCTTCTTCTGTAATTAAAATAAACTTATAGTCTGCCCAGTTAACAGCAATAATAAAAGCCTTAAAAAAAAAAAAAAAAAAAAAGCATAAGCCTTCCACAACATTTAACCATTTCTACTGAGGTACTCCCATCCTCTGAGCTTGCCAGCCTCTTCCCTTCCCTTTAGAGCGAAAGATGAATAAAGCACAACAGAAACAAGATTGAGGAAAATATTGTTCCCTTCATTAGGCCTGTATTTAAACGCAAAAAAAAAAGTAATACCACATGTAATTAACATATTCACAAAAGAAAAAACAATGCCTCTCTATGTTGGTACTGTACAGTAGATGCACCCATTAGTGTTCTTGAGATGGGCTGAACATGGGGATAAACAAACATTTCTGGATCTATTTACACGTAAGTGGTTATGTTCCTATGTAAATACAAATGACCAACAGATTCCTAACATTGATTGTATTAACATCATTTTCTAATCTGGACATAATACCAAAAAAAAGTCTTATAAACTGCCATAGAACCTCCTTTTCTGCAACATAAATTAAAAGGAATGACATGTAAAAGAAAAAAGACCAAAATATTTAACTTATTAAATCAAATATACAGAGTGATTCATTTAATATGTACATATTTACAAAAAAGCACTTTCACTATTAGAAAATAAACTGTGTCAGTTGGGGAACCTAGAGTTCTCACAATTTTACTATATTGATATGGCAGTCTTTGACAGTTGCTATAGAAAAAGTTTAATCTCAAGGCACTTGTCACATGCTTCAATACTGCAATTCTAAAGTAATTAAACAGAAATAAAAAGGCCACTTTTAAACCACAGTTGAAAGATCTCTATAATTTTTTTTGTTCCTATTACAAAGTGTGTAAGGCAAATTTGGAAAAAATCTTACAGAAGCTACTAACGTAACAAGTGCAGTGAGCTGCCATTAATAGAGATTCAAAGTCAAGAAAGCAGTTTAAAGTTCACACAATTTCCTCAACCAGGAGGTTTTAAAGCCACCATTAAATTAGAGCAAGTAATAAAAAGAAATACATTCTGTAAACAGTGTACAGTCTTTTGTAATAAACTTTACACATATTGAAAATACAACCTCTCCTCTGCCACACAGCGAGTGTATTATAAGTAAACTTTACAAAAATAGCAACTATCAAAGATTACTCATTTTTTTTCATCTGACAGTCATTGAATAATTTATACAAGGCTAAAGAAACAAAATAAATTTTATTTATTATTTTTATTTATTTTTTTTACGCAAAATAAAGAAACTATGAACATTTGACTCCAGATATTTTTAGTCCTTGATGCAAAGTGGAGATGTCAATTTTTCCCCTCCCCAGCAAGCGCAGGCGCAGTCTGCCTACATCCCAAATACAGGTTAGTCTCTACTGCCTTCAAAGTTTGATGCATTCACATTTTTTACAGATCTGTTGTCCATTTTGCCTATTTGATGGGATTTCTTTACTGGACTGCTCTCTGATGTGTCAGACACCTTTGTCGGCAAAGGCTTTGCGAGTTTGTGAGAGAGGAATTTGTCCATTTCCTCATCTCTTTCCTCCTCTTCATCCTCCTCTTCCTCATACTCTACATACTCCTCTACTGCATCACAAGTTCTCTTTTGAGGAGATATGAAGTTTTTGCATTCATAACGAATGTCTTTGTTACTGTAAGATCTGTCTATAGGATTTCTTATGGGATTTAAAGGTGCCCACTGGTTATTGGCACCCTCTTCTCTGGGAGGACGGCTTCTCTCTCTCTCTTTTCTTCTCTTCCGAGTCCACCACACGCAGATGATTATACAAGTCAGCCACACAATGCTAAACACCGCACAAAGAATTGGAACCAAATAATCTGGAGGGCAAATGGAAAGAAATAAAGTCTTGAGTTAACAGAACAAGATATACAGCACTGGACATTTACAAGAGAAGTATTCATACTCAACTACAGGTGATTCCCCGAACCATTTTTAGGAGAAAGGAAGTAAGATGTCTTTACAGCACAATAGCAACTGCCTGAATGCACCAGGTCCATCTGGAAGTGCTCTTTACTAGTTAGGTTTATGTGATTAATGATGAGGGAGGAAAGCTCCATTTGAGATCTTTTTTCCCCTCCAACAGACAAACTGGTTTTATTAAGTAGAACCTTTCACAAGCATCTAAGCAAAGCTGGCCCAGAAAATATGAGTAATAACTCCTAAGAAAAACCTTATCCTAGCAGGAGGCAGGCAGTGGAGTAGTGGGCCTCTAAGTTGCTCTAGAAGTACTGGCACTTGCACCACAAATATATGCTGCATTTATTATCAGGAAGAACAGCCCTTTACCATCAATGTCTGCAGACATTTATGTATCAATCATCTCCAAAAACATTCAGGTTTGAGCTACATAATCAAATTGATCATGCATTCTTCAACATGTTCCTGTTCTACCTCAGGATGAAATATCAGAATATTGTCCCTAGAAAGAAGAATCTTCACCACTCAATAAACAAACAAAAGTTATTGAGACAATTGCTTTTCTCCACACTTCCAATCCAAACCTCACTATAATGTTCTCCAGCCACACAGATAGAGATTATTTCTCTATGAAAATATTTCTGAAAATTTTGGATTTCTTCTGCCCCCCCTTCCTCAAGAGCTGTACAGCTAGGAAAGAATAACAATTTTTTTCTATTCTTCTTGATAAGCAAAAATTCACACATGAAGAGGCAAAAAAAGATGAGGTGCTTTGTTTTTTTAGAGACTAACAGGATTGTTCAACAGCTCTGAAGACAAATGCTGTCAACCCACCACTCTAAAGCCTGATCCAAACTCCCTCAGCAGTTTTAAGACATCTGCTTACAGAATAACCTGGAAATGACTACAAAAATAACCAATGTTTCGACACCACGGTCATTTGGCTCCAATGTTCAAGTGTCTTCTGAGCACATTCTTATGCAAAATGTTACACATTCTCAAACATTTCCATTTGGTAGAGGAGGGTGAGTAAACTGCCAACATGGTCGGCCTCAAGGGATCTCAAAATTGTATTTTAACAGTTCAGGGAAGGGTTGCATTCACATGAGCAACTGCTATTCTCTCCTGATTTTTCATAAGCAACCTAACATTAAATCATGAATGGGGGAAATACTTCAAAAGAAAAAGGAGCTCTTCATAACAGCTTCTCCAAGATTAGAATACAAAGCTTGCGTTCTCACTGCTGTCACAGCTATTATTTCATCATATGACCATGGAACCAAGTTTACTTAGTAACAGGTTCTTTATACAGAATTTTTGGCACACAGATTCCAAACTCAGACTACTTTTTCTAAAAGCTAGAGGAAACCAATGAAGCGTCCAAATGATCATCTCCACCCAGACACTTGAGCATCCCACAGAAATGAGATTCTCAACACAAAGGGCTTTACACCACACTTTCTGATCAATTTCCACCTACCTCACCCAATTAAGGGGTAGCAATAAATCAAACCAAATAAAAAACATGAGTGTCCAGGTTACAGTTTGCCTCGTAACAACTCCAATTTAAAGAATTAGAGGCCAGTGGTCCATAATGAGCACCCATATTAAAATGAGGAGTCTGGAAATCATTTTGCAAGAGAACCCAAATTAAGGCATTATTTTAGGAGAATCTTTAAATCCTATTGAGGTGAGAGGCAAAATAATCTGCATCCCATTAGCCCTAGAAATTAATACTCAATCAGAAAAACCAGAGGCTGAGGATTGTCAAAATCCCAGCTTGATTCCTTATCTTCTACACAACTGCTCTTCAAGGCAAGCACAAAGCAGGCACACTCCTTCAGGAGAGCTGAGGAAACAGCACATTTGCCAAGACTTTAACAGATGAAAGGCATTTCCTAAAAGGAAAACGCAAGGGAAGTGGAACCAGGCAATCTGCTAATTGTTTGGACTATGGGTGGAAGATCTTCCAGAAGATTATGCTGGGGAGGTCTAGGAAAAAGTTGGGAGAGCCTCCTACCACTGTAAGATTTTCACTCTGGGGTTTAGTTGAACTTGAGCCTACCAGCAGTCTTCCACAAGCCCATCTCCTGCCTCCCCCAGGCAGGAACACAGGCATGCAAAATCTTCAATCACTTATTTTGGCACAGCTCTTGGAGAGCCAGCATTCAGAGTTAAAGGTCTCCAATCACACTATATCCTCTTTAAGAGGAACGAAGACTACATTTTAAGCCAGCTGTGCACTAGTGAGAAACACATGTTGAAAAAGAGACTGAAGTTTTACATTATCATGGCCAAATATTGGAAGAAACTAGACATCTTTAACTCTTAAGGTAAATAAATAGCACACAAGCACTTCAGAAGAGGTGTGGTATCACACCACACCTTCCCTCTCCCCATATTTTCATTTCCTCACAGCCCCAGTGCAGCAGCATCAAGGGCTGAGTTTGGCTTAAGGTTAATGTAGGAGAACTGGACAGGATTGGAACTGCACATGAGAACAACTCCTGATCTTGTGAAAGGTGTGGTTGGGCTGCAGAGCTGGGCTGGAAGTCAGAGCCAAAACTGTGGCAAGAGTATCTGGGCACATCACATGAGGGATGAGGTTAAGTTTAAACTCGCACACAAGCACAGAATCTTTATTTCAAAGCTGCTTTCTCTTCAGTTAGTAACAGCAAGTAAAGACACAGCCTAGTGGACCATTTTCTCCAGTGTGTAAAGAAAGATATGAGAAGCCTGACAGCAGGAGCACAGAAAACACAACGCAGAGGAGGCGTGCATTGGAACCTTACCTGATGATGAATTCCCAACAACGATGGTCTCGACTTTGACTTCAGTTACTGCCAACATAACCGTGCTGTTCTGTCGCTTGGTGATGGCGTTCACTATTGTATTAGCAGCGTTCTGAATGAGGCTGTTATCTTGTTCATCTCGGTGAGGGACAAAGGACTGAATGGAGAGATAAGGGAAAACGAGAAGTTATTGCAGGCACCTAACCACGGAAAAGTACTTTTTAAATCCAGCGACATCTTAATTGGGTTCGCTCAGTTGAATTTGTTTGACAGTAGCTACAAACAGTTCTCTAAAAGCTTACCACAGCAACAGCATGGCTGGCTCTACCCCAACTGCAGATGCAGTGTCAGACTTGGTGGGTAGCACACCTACTCGTTAATTTAGTTTACCTCAAAGGAAAGGCAGTGACTTCCACATTACTTAAACTGATGAGCTAAACTTAGTCATAGTTTGGAGCAGTTCAAGACATGTGGACTATCTAGATAGAAGCTTGGACTAATAACAGTCTGCTCTATTTATACCCTACACTTTGCTCCCATCATGGCTCAGCATGCTCTTTACAGTACTAGTAGAGACAGACAGTCCAGCTTTTGCCTGGATAACCATTTACCATGAGAATTAACTCATGCTTGAAAACTCAGCTATACACAAGCATCGAGTGATTTATCTGTAAATGCATCTAAAGCAAGTCTTTAGCTCATTAGGGCAACAGTTACTTGCATCTACTCAACTTGCACCTTCTTCCACTTCTCACTTAGTACCTTGTACATAAAGAACATCCCTGAAGCAGCCATACTCTAAGTGCACAGCAGAAACCTCTCCATGAGAACAATCCAGCCACCTGTAACCCCATCTCCTTGCTGAGAAGGTCAATAGCCCCAGATTTCTGACAGAACAAGTAGGCACCCGTTCACTAATTTGGGCTGAACTAGTCTTTAGAGTAATTTATCATGAGGTTGTAGTAGCCATCTGTCATTAACAAAACCTGCAGTTTCAGCTCTCTGGCAGTGTAGGAAATTGTGAGATCACAAAATTGCTTTGCAGACAAGACTAAGCCACAGATTGCTCCACCTGCATTCAAGTGAAACAAGCTTGAACAACTTCTTCCCCAGCAAAAACTACTAAGAAAACATGTTTGTGTATATATACACACACACAAATCTCATACTTACAATAGCAACTTCCACTGCATTCTCTGTGGAATAAGATGGATCACACAATATTATCAGAGTTCTGTCCCTAGAAACAGTCCTAGTAGCTGGTAAATATCGGATTTCAGAACAGATATTTTCTGTTGTAGTGCCCTGTTAGAAGCAAGGGAGATTGTGTGATTTTAGTTCAAGTAAAAAATCGCGTGAAAAATAAAGATCTTCAGATTTCTAGCAGTTGCTAAGAACTGATGAAGGCAGAAAAGAGGGCAGCAAGAAATGGCAGAAAAAGGAAAAACAGGGTTTGGGAACAAAAGGCAAAAACTGAGCTTGCACGATTATGTTAGTACAGTCTGAGCCCATCTTGAAGTGTAAATAGTTCTTCAAGACTCAGGAAAATAAAATATTCAGTACAAACCCTAATTTTGCCTCACACTTCAGACAAAGTACAATTAAAAGCAACAGAGGAGTCTATTAATAAAATCTGCAAGCTTACAACAGCAAGGAGTCACACGAGAAACCCTAATCTTGCATGCTGTGACATAGAATAGAACCCTACATATATTGCCACACTTCATTAAGAACTCCATTCTCACCTGGGGGACTTTGTCTCCATTGAAAATTAAAGTAATTCTAGCACAGTCATTGTCCAAGTACCCAGAATTAGGCAGACACTTGATATTGATAGGCAGAGGTTCAGAGGCACTGCATTCTCCCCAGTCCGTGCATGGTGGCTGAAAGCATTTCATATACTTTTCCTGGCATTCTTGACCCATGGGACACTGGTGATTTGAATTATCCCAGTATTTGTGTAACAGACAAGGCTTTTTTCCACACCACACCTAGAAATTTAAAAGCACAAAGTACTGTTACAGGTAGTTGCTCTTATGTATCAAATCAAAGTAAGCAATTCATATAGCATGGTCGTGATCTACTGCTGCCTGCAAAATATCTGTATTTTGATACTGCTGTAGTCCTAGTAGCAGATGGAGCTGCTCTTCCACAAAATGAGGACATTTTGTGCAGACAGAAGAGTTAAAAACTGTGCAAAGATAATCCAAGAAACCACTGACTGGGCACATCTCCTTAGAAGTTTATGAATTTGTCACACATAACTGAGTTATACAGAATTTGTTATTATTAAGCATTTATTTTAATCTAGTCCTCAAGGCTTCTTTAATCTAGAAAGAGAAGTATCTCCACAACAATTAATTTCTTCAATATTTATACTGAGACCCTTGCCAGAGAATGCAGAATATTTAAAGAGCTGATGCACACTGGTGATAAGCACAGCCACAATAACCATGCTCCCAAAAGAAAACAGTTTGCTGGTACCCACAAACTACTGGGGTGCAGCAAGTTTCCAAACAGAGCTCCACTCCAGGAGCTGGACTTGGATGATCCTTGTGGGTCCCTTCCAACTCAGCATGCTCTACAATTCCACATGGCCTTTAAGATCCTACAAAGCACATGACAGCTGTTGGTGTAGGAACTTAGAGATTTCTTAAAGCACAATTATCAGCAAGAAAGTGCAGTTGTGCCATTACACATGGAAAAAACCAAACACCACACATGGATGAGTTACATTTACAGCACATGTTCCATCTGCATTAAGGTCTTACTTTTCCTCAGTCACAAAACCACCAGGATCTAGTCCATAATAAATACACAAAGGTTGAAATCTGTCAATTCATAAAGCTATTGAAGGACAATACAAAAAGGCAGTTAATACCCACTGAAAAAATCTGCCTACATGTCCTCCACCTTGGAACTCACATTTCACAAAAATGGGAATTCTAAAACTGTATTTGCAAAGCTTCAGCAGTGTGATTTATTTATCCTTTACTCTATTCCAGCTCACATTTTATTTTCTGCAACAAGTAGCCTAGAGAGCCTGTTCTAGCAGGTAGAGAGCAGGACTAACTTATGATTATAAGGACAATCCATAAGTACTTTTACAGGAAGCCACTCTCTATTTTTTTAAACAAAGGAAATTTAGAGGAGACAAAGACTGACTTGTGCATGAAGAACAATGAGTTTGTTCCAGGCACAGGAATTTAAGAAGATGGGCCAAAATGCCTACCTTGGTGCAGTCAATACGTCCATCCAAACAGTGGCAGCTGTTGCACTCCTGTTCCCACCGGCTGCCATGGGGAAAGGTCATTCCTTTAAGCCAGCAAGGCTTTCCAATTCCAATCACTAAGGGGAAAAAAAAATATAAAAGCACACTCAGACAGACACCTCACCTCTTCAAGTTATAAATACTATACAAATTTAAATTAAAAATATTTAACTAATACTAATTAAAATATTAATTTAAGCTACTGTTCCTTATGTATCAGACTACTGTTCATAAACTTTATGCTGGCTACATTGTTCCCTATTGTTTTTTGGGTAAAGGTTGATAGCAGATATAGGAATACCTTCTTGGCATCTAGGACCAATTCTTCCAGGGGGACAAGTGCATCGGTATCCATTTATTTCATCTATACAGGTGGCACCATATCCACAAGGAGAAGACTGGCATTCATCAATATCTGGACAGAAAATGGGTAAAAATCAGTGACAAGGACATAGAATATTGTAATTAATAATTTACTGAGGTGTAATCTAACAATACCTCCTTTCTTCAAAGCAAAGGACAGTGTGGATTAAGAATTAATCTCGTAATTAAACATTTCTGCCACTTCAGCAATAACCTGTAACAGATTTCTTGTGATTGCACCCTAATTGAAGTTCTGGTAATCAAAACAGCACTCATATGCTGACTCATCTCACAGAGCAGAGGTGTTGGACAGCTGAAGGTGTTAATGCCTTCTCCACATTCAGCTACAGAACAAGTCCCACATCCTGTTCTGGCACTAATCTCAGACATTTAGGCCTCACACAAGAGCATGTGCTTTCATGAAGCTATCAGAGTGCAAGAGCTGAACAATGAACTTGCTCAACAATGCTCCAAAAAGTGATTTACTGCAATACAAATGACCATAAGGCAGAAGAATAACAGTTTAGTTTGTAACACACATTTGCTGAACATTAATAACCTTCAAATAATGAGTAGATTAATTTAGTACACAGACACTTCACACAAAAACCTCTTAAACCCTTCAAAGATACAGAGGTTTAGCCACAGAAACCAATGGAAAAAGGCAGGGAAGCATGATCCATTCAGATGGACAGCAACGTGTCATTTGTTATTCTGGGGAAGTGACCAATACCGATTTATGCAACGGAAACCAATTTATCAAGTTTTGAGCCATAAGCACCAACTGCTTCATCTTCAACCAGAACCTTTCTCTTCCAAAGCATCTTTTGAAAGGTTTCCTTTCACTGAGTATGAATGCCCTTTCCAAACCCTCAAAAAGTGTTTACACACCAGTTCTTGTCTCATACACAGCATCAGCTCAGTTTAAGCACAGGACTTTGAGAGGAAGCATGATAAATGGCAGTAGTGAGACATGTAGGCAATGGAAAACAACCCACTGGATATGGAAGGGCTTTTGCTCCTATTGTTGCTTCCTTCAAAAGTGAACTAAGATGAAGTTTTAAGCAAATACACACAACCTAAACTTCAACAGGGTTTAACTACTCTTTCCTCCTGTCTTCAAGCTATATAGATTCAAGATTCTTCAGCCTCTCTGTGCTGGAAAAGGTGACTTTGTTTCTGTAGCAGCCATAAAAGGCATTTTTGTCAGAGCTACTCCTTCCACCTAGACCAGTCTAAACAAGTGAAAAATGTCTGCAGCTCCATTACAAATGCACAGTATTTGTATTTGTGACATCCTAGCCTTAAGGGGAAGAGGAGCAGCCAAGGAGAATTCAATATCCCTTTCTGGGTATCTGGATCTAGATACACAATGATCTGCCATCCTTGGTTCTGTATGGACACACTGCTAAGCTGATGTTTCCACAAGTGCTGCAGCTGCCCTCCAGCCAGAGGTGCTGTTCTGTCCTCTCTATGCCAGAATGAGGATGAAGTCTCAACTTGAAAGCACATCACCATGCTGATGGAGTGGAAGGACCAAGCCCAAAAGCCTTGAGGCTACAGAAGATTCAAAGTCTGATCTTCCAGAGCAGAAAGTAAAAATAAGGTATATATCCATTTGAGTCAAAATGGTAAAATTCCACTAAAAGACAAAAACAAAACAACCCTAAAAAACCAACCAAACAACAAAACTCCCCCGCCAGATTGTTCCACAACACTTCAACACAGTTTTAGGGTCTGTTTTTCTCCCTTCTTTTCAGCCTCTATCCTTCAGAGTAAGTGCAGTGTAACAGGTTTGTTTTCTAGCTTTAGAAGACCTTTATCATACTTCAGTTATTCACATGCCAGCACCACACTCACAATGTTTTTGTTTCCATTTGCAACGTCTCAGGGGATTTTGGTTTCTAATGCTAAGTAAAACACATACAGATATGTCATCTTTACCAACAAGATGTTTATCAACAGAAATATTTAAAACTTAAGCTTCTATGAAGAAACGTCAGAATTATCCAAGAAAAAACAGCAGTGAAGTCTTTAAGCATGATTTAAGCCAACTCATTTCAGTGTCTTTTAATGAAATGAGTAACAGACCTGCCATTATTCACAAGGTATCAGTACCTAGCCAACAGGTGGCTTCTGCTTCATTATTTGGAATTCATCTGAGCTACTGTAAAAAGGGTCACCAGGTGTTGTTCCCAGTTTGTGCAGAGTGGTACAACCACCCAGGTCTGTACCCATGCAGGTACTTACTAATTCTGCAGTCAGGACCAGCAAAACCAGGGGCGCATTCACATCGGAACCAGTTCACTCCATCCACACAGATCCCTCCGTTGTAACTGTAAACAAAAAATCTCCTTAACAAGCCTACATTGTTTCATTGGTCAATTAAAGCTTTGGTAATTAAAGCTTCTGCTGCTCTTTAGGGGGACAATTTATTTCCATCAGCAGAGAAAGTGTAATGATAGATAAATACCATTATTGCCTAGCAAGTCAGCGGTTAAAACAGCAACATCCTACAGGTGCATGAGGAAGTGCATTCATAGAACTCAAGGAGGTGGAACAGCACTTTCAAGTCAATACAAAGAAAGCCCAAGCTTTTCCAAATTTGATTCTTTTTTTACTACATGAAGCACAGATTATGGCATCAGAGTGGACAACTGAGAAAGAAGGTAGGCTGCTTCATCCACACATCAGTTTTTTCCCTTTCAGGCATAAAATATCAATCTCCATATTTAAAATACTCCCATTTTATCTTTCAAAATTCGGTTTTGTTTTTAAACATGTTTATACATAGTAATTGGTCCAACAGGACATTTTTATGTTATTCAAAATTATTTAATGTAAACAAAGATTCTGATTTTTCATTTTTTTATCCCTATCCAATTACAAATGCTTCAAATGTCATCATATGTGATTCACTTCATATCACTGTAATTTACTAGTCAGTTCCACCATGGAGACTACACTAAAATACTTTTACTTGTTCATACATGAATCAGCTCAGAATTGTTTTGTGGTCTTTGCTGCTGTCAAGGAATAGATATGGCATAGCAAAAAAAAAATGGTTGTAAGATATTTTACAGAGGCTGGCTTCAATTATTTTAGAGTAAAAATAGTTCTAATCTGTAATATAAATCCATATTAGCGTGCTCACTTTTATTTTCACAATAGGTACAGGACGGGAGTTCATGTACTTACCATGGATGAGGGTTGCAGTCATTGGTGTCTAGAAAAAGGAATATAGACTAGTGTAAATAGTGGCACAATTTATTATCTAATAGACAACACTATAGTTCAGAAGACCATATAGTTGATAAGAAAAATATACATAACTGAATGTTTTCTTCCACACTTGCAAAGAAAGTTCAATGATCATTTATATCAACAGTAGGCAGAGTAAAAACAGAACTCAAATTTATTTAAGAGTTTCCCTCCCACTCCCAATGTTACACCTTGGGGGGGAAAAAAAAAAAAGAAAAGTCAAATTTGCAGGCTTCACCTAACCAATTAATTGTCTTGGTATGTCAAAGTAGTTAACTGCTATCCTCAGAGAAAATGGCTTATACTCCACTGCCTGCCTTTCCAGATACTTTTCATTATTAAAATTATTATGTCTGTTGAGGATTTTTTCTGCTCTGCACATGTTTCCAAATATTAAATTTTTATAGACTGCTAAGAGTCTTATTTTGGCAGAGACTGGATGCAAAAAGCAGCATGACAAACTCTTCATTCATTACTCGAGCATCGTCTTCTTTACCTACCTCCCACTCTGAATGATTCAGATATTTTGGCACACAAAGCCCATAAACTTGCTTTGTTTCAGTTAACAGCCTCCTGCCAGACACTCCCAATATCCCAGGGGGATGCAGGGGAAGAAAGAAGAAAAGCCTTACTCTGTGTGCATGTGCGTCCTTCCCATCCTTCCTTGCAGATGCACGAGAAGGAGTCTCCACTGCCAACACATGTTCCACCATTCATGCAGGGGTTTAGAATACAGCTGCTGTTTTTAGCTTTGAAAACAGAAAAAAGTTTCTATCAGCCCAGAAAACAAAGAGTGCCCTATCATTCAGATGTGTCAATATCACAATTCTAAACAGTATGTAAGTCAACAGTTCAAAACTTATAAAGAGGTAAAAGAACTCCTAAAATATATCACATGACAGTCTCTCACCTACTTCACCATCATCCCAATTCAATCATTTAACCAAACAATGAAATTTTATTAAAAAAGAATTACCTCCTTTCTGCCCCATCTGTGTAAGCATTCTTCAAGTACTGCTAAATTATTATTTGGCAGTGAGTTACCCAGGTCATGAGGTGTTCTTTACAATAAAATATTAGTATTTAAAGCTCATGTTTTGATTAAAAGCTGCAATTGCATCTAAAAAGTAGAAAAACTGTACTAAGTTACCTTCATTCAACTTCCTGATCAAAATGGAAGTTTTATTTTCAGAAAGATGCACCACAGACACTACATCCAGTCTCCAAAGGAAAAAAAAAACAAACCACAAATAGTTCCCTACAGCAGGCAGTAACTCTGCAAATGCCCCAGGAAGAAGCACTTCATTTCCTTGTTCCTGGGCATGCTTGCTCATACACATCATGATCACAAACCTAATGGCTCTGCAAGCCAAGCAGGGGACTAAGTTCCCAGGAAAACCTTTACACAGGGCCTCTAAACACTAACAGAGAAGTCAAGTCCAAGTCTTCTAAAACTGCTTTTAGGAGAGAAGCTATGGAGAAGACCATATAAGCAGCCAGAGGAGAAAAACTTCCTAAAAATCTGTATCATGCCAGGTGAGTGGAAGAAATGACATAAATTTCAGTCACCACCCAACTGGACGAGCCAGCCAGAACAGTGTGCCTGTTTACTAAACAGCTGATTATTTGAACACTTCTCTGCTTCTTTTGGCTTCATCTGTAGACAATTTATAAAGCTTACCAGTGTTGCAAGTACTTCCTATCCACTCAGGAGGACATGAGCAGCGGAATGTGTCTCCATCATCATAGCAGGTTCCACCATTACTGCAAGTGTTTGCATCGCACTGGTATTCACCTACACACCACAACAAAGCAGTTTTAGCTGCCATTGGTCTTGCTGGAGGTTAGAAACAGGTACTTCTTAATCACAAAACTAAAGAGAATTCACATTTAAATGCACCAGTATCAGAAACACATTGTTCCACTTGCTGTATTACAATAAACAACCCAAAGAATGGAATCTAAAGACACCTCTCACGAAACTGTTTCATTACACGAAGGGATACATTTTTCAAATGTTCCATTTTGTGACCGGGAACTGGAAGGGGTAATAAAAGTGCACCTATTTTTTCACTGCAATTGTTTCATTTTAAATTTCAGGAACTCCAGTCCTACAAGAAGAAAATAAATCTTTGAACAATCTAAAGATCAAAGCAAGGAACACTTACGTGAATGACAAGTTTTGCCTTTCCAGTCATTCTTACACTCACAATAGAAGTCATTTACCAAATCAATGCATCGGCCACCGTTGTGACATGGGTTAGGAGAACAGTCATTGAAATCTAAAAAACAACAGTTACTCAGATTAGATGATCTATCCCAGCCAAGGCCAGGAGAAAACAGAAAATATTTCTTTTTATAAAGAAAATAAACTTTCCACTACTTAGGAAGACAGCAGTCCTAATTATTATGAGGTTACCTTTTATACAAGCAAGGAAAATACTCTTTTTTCAATACAGAGCAACACGAGTTATGACTTTCTGACTGCTTAGAAGGACCATACAGTGTGGCTTCTCAGTAGAGCAAAGTAGCTCTGTTTTTACAAACAGCTGTATTCTGAACTCCAGAAAGAGCTTTCTAGTAGGGACCACAATGTCCTGAAAAGGAGCCCCAACCCAGGACACCACCAAGAGAGAGTTAAGGCTCCCTTCTTCTGTTCTATGTTTCAAAGCCCAGAGTTACAGCCATCAGAGGTGGCTTAACCACATACATGCATACACACATTAAACATACTTATACAAACATGGATTTTAGAGAAAGCTCCTTTCACTCAAGACAAACATTTTAATAGGTGGAATGAAAGTATTCCAGAACAAACTTCGTCTAGAACCACGCAAAAAGCTCTTTTGACAGCAATAGCTGCCAAAAGCTGCTTGGTCTGTATTTCACATCTTAATTGATGCATGTCCTGTAATAAGTCTCAGCAAGTCCTTGCCATCATGTTGTAGAAGAGGCTTCATTCATACCAGAAAAAGAAACAACTGCAGTTTCCTCTGAGGTATCTTAACCATGAACTGGCCTAGCTCACTTCTTGGCCAACACTTCTGCCTATCCCCAGTACAAAAAGTTCTCTCCTCCTGAGATAAATGCTGAACTATACCAGTGAATCAGATTATGCTCTTATTAAAGGCACTGAGGCTTTTAGAGCAGCTACCTGAAGTTATTTCTGAAAATACTTCTGCAAACAAGACTGAATTATATAACAGAAAAACTACCCCATTATTAAATGCATACCAACCCTTTGTTACAACAGAGCTGCATCACTTGGCCCTGCAACACTGAGCAGTACTCACTTGTATCACACAGCTCTCCTTCCCAGCCACTTGAACAGAAACACCTAAATGAATCAACTTCATCGATACATGTCCCACCATTCTTGCAGGGTTTCCCAAGACAATCATTGATATCTACAACAGAAAGTCAATGATTATTGCTCAAGGCTGTTTTCACCTAATCAGAGGAGTGCCCTACACTTGTGTCTCTAGGAAAAGCAGCACGAAGTTATTACTGCATTTGTACATGCAAAAGAAAAGTTCAAACATCCGTTTTCAAGCCTGGTAAGGCTTCTGGCTGTATTGGCTCTCATGTAGCAAGTCAAACCAGGGCACCAAGTTTACCCAGCAAAAATATCCAGGGGTTTAAAAAACACTCAGACCAGCAATATTCTGGTCCCTTTTTTACCATTCTCATGCTGGAGAAATCTGTGACTCATAAGACTGTACATAAAGGTAGTGGGTACAGACACATTCACATTGAAGTTGGATTAAAAACAGTTTTCTTTCACAGAGGAAGTGTAAACCACTACAAAGACTGCTACCAGAAGAAACAATTTCAAGCATTACATCTGAAACAGTGCTGCATGCAACTTTACTGAAATCTGAATGTTTTATTTTATGCTGTAAAGCTTTGTAACGTTAACTTTAAAATAAACGTAGAGCAAAAAGAATAATCTTTTACAAGCTCCTACTTACTTTCATGACAATATGTTCCAGTAAAACCTCTGTCACAGGCACAAGTGAAATTCCCTCCTGGCTGACTGATACACCGTCCATGAGGCCCACAAACATTGGATGAAATGAAACGGATTCCTTCTTGGGTAGCATTAGTGAAGACTTCTATTGTACAGCTGTCTATCACTAGAAAAGAAGTGTAGTCTTTAGCCTAATGATCTGCATCACCAATCAGATTTTAGTTTTAAAAGAAGTTTTACAAAAATTAAAACTAATCACAATTTTATGTTAGCTGTAAGTCACCATCTAGCTCTTTATAAATAAGGATCATTTCCTCTCACTGCCTCACTATTTTATGAAGTCCAAGAGAGTACAGTAAAAACATTACTGCATTATAGTATTCCCCAAAAATGCCCTTTTTTTAATGCACCATCATCAAGACAGATTTATGGACAACAGCAGGTACCTTTACAAGAATTGTTCTTGCAGTGGTCCTTGAGATGAGAACAATTTTTCCCATCATAGTCATCAGGACAGGCACAGTAATAATCTCCTCCCAGATCATAACATTTAGCCCCATTCTGGCAAGGGTTAGGTTCACAGAAATCAATATCCATCTGTAAGAGAGACCACAGTTAGCAGCAGCTGCTTCATTTCCCAGGAGTAAGCAGCATTATCTGCTTTGCCAAAGACACAGATGAAGCTAATGCACAAGGAACCTCAAGTTTTAAGAAGGTTTATGAATCATAAATATTGCATTCCATCCTGCAAGACAGAGAAATTTCAGCTTACTTTAGTCTACCCTAATACAAAGCATTTCTGACACTGCTAAAAAAATACTCCTTTGCAGGAGGCTGAATAAGCACATTTGTAACTCAGTAAATAATTACTTAAGCCATTAGGAGACATCTTCCTGAAAACTTCTCTGGATCATTTTAAGTCACTTCTCTGTCCTTCACACCCACGTACCAAGTGCTACAAGGCAAGTTAAATACCAGTGCACTTGTCAGCTTTGTGTCTGCAAGAGACTTAAAATACACAGAACCTGAACAGAATCCCATCCCCTAGAGCAAATTCTCTTCCCATCTCAATTAACACATAGAATTTATTATAAAACCACACAGCTTGGAAGGGACCTCTAGAGGTCAGCTACTCCCCACCTCCTGCTCCAAGTAGGTCTAGTTAGACCCAGCTGCTCGGGGCCTTATTTTTACAAAGGCCATCACCACACCAACTTACTCACAGATACACAAGATGCATTTTGAACTGTGACCATCTGAGCCAGAGAGCAAAATTTAATGCTCACCTTCATAATATATAACCATTAACACAGACATTGCTGTGGCAAAACAATTCTGCTGCTTTCTGCTTTAGACTGGCACACAAGAGCACTGATTCGTGATGCCCTAAATTGGGCTCAAAATCCACAAAGCAGCCTCAAAAGGGATATTTTTACATCACAGTATCTCTCCTCCAAATTGTTATTCTTAAGGATTGCTTTTCTTCCCTCAAGTCAGTTTTTCCTTCTTCACATCCCTCTTGGGAGAATGACAGCTTTCAACTTTACAGACATAAAATTAAGTCCAATAGTGGTTTTGATCCCTATTTTTAGCAGTTCAGTGGCCAAATAGGAGAAAAATGCAAATCTAGCCAAAGGAGAAGGAACACAAATGGTGTTAAATACTTAATTCAGAGGAGCACACACAATTCCAGCTGCAACAGAAAAATTTTCAGCAAACTATTTTGTGCTCTCATACAGAGCATTCAAAGCAAGCTATAAAAAAGTAGCTATGGTCTGAGAAAGATTCTCAGATCTCCTCTATCAGATGTCTCCATTTGTTTCCTTCCATTAGTGTAAATTTCCCCTTCCCAATGCAAGTTCAGTAGCTGGTACTTTAGCAGCTGGAATCAATGGCAGATATTTCCTGCAACACACAAGGCAAGCAGCCAGCTCTCCCCCATTATTCAAGCACATTTGCTAAAACTTTAATTTACACAGTATTGTATGAATCAGCCCAGAGTAGAGCACTGAAGTTAGGATCCTTATGCAGAAACAGTTCATGAGCTCTAAGGTGCTGCACCAGTTTTATTAAACTGGTTGGTATCTGCAGACCTTTTAAATTTTGAATAAAATAAGTGCACTGCTTCTTTAATAATGCAAATGACATAGAATAAACTTACTTCAGTGTTTAAGAGACATCATTCCAATATCCTCCATAAAAAAATTCTGGAGCAAATCCAACAACATTCTAATCTAATGCCTCCAGCTGATACTAAGCATAAGATTCAGATGAATTTAACTATCAGCAAAAGCCAGAAAGTGAACACTTAATGCAAAATAATTTTACACTGAAAAGTCTAACATCCTCCCTAGAAAGAGGAATATCTTCATTACCATGAAGTACTTTAGGAATTATCACTAAGACTTCAATACTTCTGATCTGAATCCTTAAGCACTAGAACTACACGTTCCTAAAATGATCTCAAACAAAGTTCTGAGAGCCCATACTTGCCTATCTGCCTGCCTTTAGTTATTATGTTAATTATCACCATTATATATAACAAATAAATGATGCATAACTATTATACTCCTACCAATAGCAGTAGGATTACTTGAAGGGTAATTCAATTATGTACCCCAGAGTTATTAGGATGAGAACCTAAAGCACTCTAGTGTGTCAGGAAAGGACACAGGTCCTGAAAATTACAAAAGGAAAACATTTCAAGCTTAAGGAATACTTGCAGCCTCAAAACACTTAGGAAGGCCAACACCTATGTGCAACAACTTGCAGCTTATCAGGCTTCAAATTCAAGCATTGCAGCTTCTATGACAGCGCTGCACAACAAATTTGCTTATTCAGAGTATCAAGTAACAGCCACGATAAGCAGCAACGCTCCAGCCTTGGGTTACTCCCATTTAAACCCAGAGACATATTTCTTTCAAGAATTCAGTCCATGAGAAGCATTGCAGTAATGTCTGCACTGCCCTCACCTCGCAGAAGACTCCCGAGAATCCCTGGGAACACAGGCAAGTGAATCCATTCACCAGGTCTCTGCACCGGCCCCCGTTCTGGCAGGGGTTGCTTTCACACTCGTTGGTTTCTATCTCACAGTTCTTCCCTGTGAAACCACGAGGGCATAAGCAGTGGTACCCGTTCACTTCATCCTTCACAGAGCAGGGAAAAGAAACAAAAGTAGAAGGATTTGTTTATTGACGAAACTTGCGCACAAAAATTCAAGTTATTTCTGTTATCTGAATTTGAGAACAGCAGTAGGACCACAAAATTTTGTTTTGTGAAATGGGTGCAAGAGTCTGCATGAGCAGCATTACATCTTTAACATTTGAATTCAATCAAACTGTAATTGCAAACTACAGAACTCATAATCAGTCAGAGAAAGATTAATTTTCAACACGGAATGCAATGAACAAGAGTTACCTTACAAGTCCCTCCATGCTGGCACTGTCCATGACAGTCATTTATATCTATGGATAAAATATGCAAAGCATTAGAATTTATACTGGAAGACTAAGCTGTAAAGTACAGGTTTAGCATAAAAATAGGGAACAAGTGATTTTCAAAAAGGTTTTTTTTCCTAGACATTTCAATGGAAAGGAAGGATTCTTGATGTCTTAAGAGATGTCTACTTGTTAAAAATATCTAATAGAAAATTACACTCTATATTTCTACTACAGTGTACTAAAAATGAGGTATCAATATTAGTCAATTAAATATCTAACATTTTAACTTTAAAGTATTTTAAACTGAATCAGTATGTATCATTCAGAAACATGTAAGAGTCAAAAAATTTATTAGTTATTTAAGTGTATATCTAAGCTCACTTTAATACCAATTAGCTTTTAAAATAAATTTTCAAACAGTATTTTCAATTTACATTGCTGGAAGTTAGAAAAATCCTGACAACAGGTATATTTTTATTGTAAAAGTATGTATACTATCACTCATGATATATATTTTTTTTTAAAGAACAAAGCATCCTACTCAACATACATACTAAAGAAATACTAACTGATATGACAATTTACTCCTGTCCATCCTGGAATGCAGTCACAGTAATATCCACCAATGAGATTTTTGCAAGAGTAAGCATTAACACAGGGTTTCCCCTCACACTCATTAGCATCTGTGAAAGAAGAGAAAATAAAGAATAGAATAAAGCACAAACCCAGAAACAGATTACCACAGCACCAAGCAAAGTGTCCATGCAATCCAAGCATCAGAAGCTCATATTATACACTGGTAGGGCACTAAAACCATTTACATACCACAGGATTTTAATGCACACTTGCCTATAGTAGCACATGCATGTTATCTTACTCTTCCCTTTGCCAAAACTCAAAAAGGCAATTTGTTAGTCAGGGCACACCCTTCCCTGGCCTCACAAGCTTAGTCACTGTTCTGCCACCATGGAGAAGGAGCTACCATCACCAACGTTGCATTTTGCACCAGAAAAGTTATGGGGCATTCTAAAAGAACTCTTATAAGTAAGCTTAAGTTGGGGCTTAAATAGTTACAGATCCACTTGAAACTTCTGGCTTTAAGATCTACTAAAGAGGATCCAAGATACCAATAACACACACATTCCATGTTTTCTTCAATAAACATCATGCTGGACACACGCAGTTGGTTATTCACTGTTCAGGAATAACCTCCAGTGGTCTCCAAAGCTTTAGGACTACTTACCAAGCTGGCAAGTTGCTCCAATCCACTGCTGTGGACAAATACACTCGAATGCATTGACACCATCAATGCAGGTCCCTCCTTGAGCACAGGGGTTCGAGGCACACTCGTCAATATCTGCAAAGTCAAAGGGGGCCTTCCATTACACGGCCTAAGGTTTGGCTTAACAGGTTCTGCTTCAGTCAGTTTGAGATGAAGGGGGAGAATGTACAAACAAACAAGCTCAGGAACAGACTAACATTTCTAGCCTAATTTTTACTTAGGCTTTTCTCACATCCCTGTGACAGAGGAGAGAAGATCTACGAACAGCAAAGAAGAATCAGCTAACCTACCTGTGATTTGCATGTTCATTGAAAGTCATGGTCCTAGATTCGTGACACAAATTTAGTCACTTTTGTTTCTGTGGTTGGTAATTTTCAGGGTGTTTTGGTTTGGCTTTTTGGGGTTTTTTTTTGAGGACAGTTGCTGTTTAAAGGCAGGTAAGCCACCTGTGCTCCAAATCACAGGCAACATGGAAATTAGTTATAGTCCTACAATACATTTCAACCACTTCTCTGTCCTCTGAATCAGACACTTAAGCATTTAAGTGTGCAAATCCACTTTTCTACTACTAAAGAAGGGGAGAACCTTGGACCTTCACATTTATATTCCTCAAAATGACACTGTGCTATATTTTGCTTTAGAGCTGCTAAGGAGTCAGGAATTGTCAAACAAGCTTTTGGATATGGTCCAGCCACGCTTTTGATAACTTTCTGATAACAGATCTCAGTTGCATCGAGTCAATACTGTGGGGGCTGCACAGAACCCTCCTCTTTTCACTCTGCTAATGCTCAGCTGTTAAAAGACAAGGAAAGTGAAAGACTACCACCAAATTCCAAAGGCACAGCGTGTGATATCACCAAATAAGTTGCATCAAACCCTTTCTAACCCAACAGGTCAGTCACCAGCACAAGCATACCCACCAATAGCACATGTTGGTCCACTCCACCCCGACGGGCAGTGACACTTGAAGCCTGACGAAATTTCGTGACAAATTCCACCATTAGCACAGGGATTAGATACACAGGCATGCTCAGCTGGGGAGAAAGAAGGAAAGAAATTCCTGCTAAATACTCTTCCAGTACCAATTAAGGAGAACTTGCACTTAAAAGTTACGTCGGCTAAAAGTAACCAAGAGAAATAGCAGTGGAGAGATGCCAGCACAGAAGTTTGGAGCCTTCCTCTCCCACTTGCAGAGGGTTAAGATTCCCAGTAAGAAACTGAAGCAGGATTTTACTGAAGATGTACCATCCTTCCTACCTAATGACTAGAAAGCACAGACAGGTCACTATTTCAAAAATCCCAGGAACCAGCAAAGTTCCCCACTAACACTCTGCTTCCAGCCATGCACTTCCAGCTCCAGAGTAGTGCTCCAGCACTTCTTTTAAATTCAGTGAGAGAAAACAGATATGCTGCAAGCAGAGGTCTGAACAGTCACAGCAGTTTAAGTATCAAAGGTCTGTTTAGCTTCACTCCAACACTGTTCCTTGGAAACAGCAGGGAATAGAGGGGCTCACAGGCAGGGCTGCTCCTTGTCACTCCTTGTAGGGCTGTAACACTGGCAGGGGCTGCACAAAGCAGCCACCAGGTTGAGGAGGGACAGCCTTTTTGTAACTTCTTTTTGGTGAATTTTGGTCACTTCCCCTCTCAAAAGCCAAGGAAGCTTTTAGTACCAGAACCTAAAGCAGCTCACATACCAGCCTACTGTTAAAAAATCACTGTAGATCTCAGCAAGTATATGGTTCCCTTTTTCACTGTCTCCTCGCCTGAAAAGCCAAGCTACTCCCCCACAGCCTTCAAGGTGAGCTATGGCAAGATTTCATCCATTTTAGCCTAAACTTTACATCATGTTCTACCAGCTGAAGCAAAATTCAAGTTTTGATGGTATCTTTAATACCACATAGGGCTTTATGAAGTTCAGAGATTTACATCCTGATTAACTCTGAAAACCTCCTGCTGATAATAGTTTAGTGAATTTAAGGCCAATCAGTGAGGTAGAAAAAAACCACAACGGGTTCTTTGCACCCAAACTTTTAGCTGTCAAGAAGCAGCAAAATTAATAATGAGAAGACTGTAAATATCACATTTTAAAAAAGGATTTAACAACCCATCATGAAAAACAAACAGAACACCCAGCTGAACACTACATGTGAAAAAGTAGAATGAAAAGTTTCAATTCTTCTCCAAACATCATATCTTTAAAGTAAAATATGAAATAAATAGAAACTGCACACTTGCTCATTTACCGCCAAAGCGAGAATAATCAAGAAAAGTCTCCAAAGACCAAAATCGTCCCCAGCACATGAACATTTTGGCCTTTGTGTAACACATATACACATAGAGAAAAGCAACATGCTATCTTTGTACTGTGGTTGAGATAGGAAGCAGTTTTTGAAGACACAGATCTGTTAGACTCAAGTCAAAGCCATACTTCATCACAAATGTGGTTTAAATGCTCTCCTCCATTTTGCCAATAGGCACAAGGAAGACACTTCTTGTTCAGACTGTTTAAGGTGACTCTGCAAGAGGGTTTGAGCACATTTCCATATTAGTTAACCTTTCATTATTAATCCAAATGTATTAGAAGTCCCATATTAAAAGATTAGGTTTCAGTTGAATAAAAAGGATAGTCAACATATTCAGACAACTAAAAATTGGGCCAAAGCCCCACATCAGAGTAGGGACTGAAGGGTCCATCACTTCCACCTTTCTTAGTCCCCTGCTTGGGAAAGATGCACATTTGCCAGCAAGCCAGAAGACAGGAAAATGGGCAGCAGGGAGACAGGCAACAGGGAAAGCCACATGGGTAACCTATTCCATGAGAATACAGCCCAGCTGCATGTTTGGATTAAGGAAGAGATGTCAAATGGCAGAAATATTCTTGGTCCTATCTAAAGGGAAACTGGTGCAGCATTTCTGTTGTCTTTGGTGATTTTTTGAACAGCCAGGCTGAAGCACTAGATGGGAGAGATGGAGCATATCCCAAGTGAGATGTAGAAGTGCCTAAACCCGTTACAGGTGTGCAAAGAGAGACGCAATATCCCAAAGTACCGATCTCGCAGTTCTTTCCCGAGTAGCCGTCGGGGCAGGCGCAGCGATACTCGTCGGGCTCGGTGTTCATGCAGGTGCCGCCGTTCAGGCACGGGTGGTGATTCCCACAGTAATTCAGATCTGCACAGAGAAAAGGATCAGTCAGCAGGGAACAGATCTCACCACTTTGATCCCTGGGCAGACACCAAACATCCTTCACCCACATCATCCCCATATTCCAATGGCTAGCCTGTGATCTGGTAACTATCCACAGAACAGGGGAGAATCAACGAGAGGCAATTGCAGGAGTTAGAAGAGTCAGGACAATTCCAAGCCTTTTGTCTTGAACTTCCTATACTTTTGATGCCTAGGCACCATCTGCCACACAAGAATTAAGGCACAGAAACACTCGGGTAGTTGCACACTAGCAATAAAAAAAAGGGTTAATGAGTTATCAGTTAATCATGCAACTTAACTTATTTTTCCTGTACATTAATGTTAAGTACCTTTGTTACAGAGCAGGCCACCCCAGTTGGTTTCACAATTACACTGCCATGGTTCATTACAGCTCCCATGAGCACAGCCTGGGTAGCGGACACACTCATCACAGAACTGTCCTTGCCAACCATAATGACACCTAAGATGTAAGTTCACATGTTAAAAGTTAGCAACATGATGCTTCATTATCAGCATTACATGTATTTACAACACTACACTTACCATTCTCAAGAACAAGGTCAACTGTTCAATGTGCAACAGATAACAAAACTTTATTTATCCTGTTTAGAAGGGACACAACTAGTCCTGTTGAACATCCTTACAGGAGCTCATCCTGCTCAAATGTGTTACACGCCATGGCAACAAACACCACCAAGCACTACACATTATGAGAACTGGACATGAATTAGTTGTTCTTCAACAAGAAGTCCCATCTTCACATAATCATCTCACACTAGGACAAAAATTGTGATTGATACAAGAAAGTTGAAATTGATTTTCAGGAGACTGCTGGCTTACTGCATCAAGCCCTGTAGTGTTTTTCTGCGAAGAGAGATTTCAAAAGAATAGCCAATTTGCTCTAGAGTGCTACAGCCTTAAAAGACCAGGGCAACCAGAGAGGCAGCAGTCTTGACAATTTTCTCAAGGCCTGGTTTCTTAAGAAAACCTTTTTTCACAGATTTATTCCCTTATCTCCTCAGGGTTCTCTACTAACACTATGGAAAAACTAGTCTTTGGAGAATGGAGGAGGGAGAACAGAAACAAAAGCCATTAAAAATTAATTTGTTTTAGAGTTGAATTTTTCCCCCAAGATTTCTTCTGAGACCAATATCTTTATGTTAATCTGTAACAGAACTCTGCTAAAAGAAGCAACTGTTTATGCTACAAGAAACTGTTAAAATCTGAACTTATGGGGGGAGGCATAGGCAAATTATTTTTTAAACATATATTTATATTTCACACATATCTTAAGTACCAAGAAATAGTAAGCTTGCTCTTTTGGGCCAACAAAAGAAATGTTCTGCCTGTTAAGAGAGTATTTCTTAAACAGAACTCAAGAGACATACTAGCAACAAAGAGATGCATAAAATCACACTGAATGGGAGCTGGGCACACACACAACAGTGCAGCCCTATTGCCTAGAGGAATAAAAAACATTAGAAATCAAACTACAATTTTTAGATTAAAACACTACCATTCTATTACCCACATGGTTTGAACAGTATAAAAGAACAGAAAATAAATTAACTCTTAGGTGGGGGGGCAGTGAGAGAATACAAGGAAGAGAAGTATAAATGAGGAGTCTTGGTTCCTTGTGAATCAATCCTCTTCCCCTGTTTCAGTAAGCTGGATCAATCACCAGAGGAACAGAACAAGCTGTGCTGGCAGCATGGTATTTAAATTCTTACTATTTACATTGGCAGAAGGAATCTAGATGCAGATCTCTGCAAGACCATTCTCTTCTTACAAAGTTCTAGAACCACTTTTGAGCTGGTGTCCCATTCCCTGCTCCTGCCCTGAAAAGCTCCCAGTTTCAGACCTGCAAGGAGAGCCTCAGGTGAGCACCCAGCTCACCTCGGTGCCTTGACTGCTCCTCTAAGCAGGGCTGGCAGAAGCCTGGAGAACACTCATATTTTAGAAGCCTCTTTCTTTGGCTGCAGCAGCAGCAGCAAGAGGAAAAAAATTCTGCTCCTACTAAATTTGATCTCTTCCTTCCTCCTCAAGGACAAATCCTGCTCAAGAAAAATCTTTTCAGAGGATGATAATAAACAATAAAAAAAAGCATTGCAACTCACTTTACTGGCCTCAACCCAAATCTTCATCCATGCCAAACCTGGCACTACTGCCAGTGATTCACCATGACTATCCCAGCCAGAGCCAACTCCCCACCCACATACAACAAGCATTTTCAAGAGCTGAAAGTCTGCATCACAAAGCAAATAATCACAATAACTCAATTTATTCTCCACAGCCAATGGATAACAAGTTTCTTTGTTTAATGCTGCAGAGGTGCTCAAGAGCATAAAGAAAAATACAGCCCCCTTAGAAACTGAAGGCATCTTAAGCACCTACTTGAGTTTGTAGGTATGCTTGATGGCATTAAAATTACTTCAGCAGAAAAAAGGTTTCTGCTTTTTCATGATATTCAACACAGTCAAAGTTTAACGGTAAAGTTGCCACCAAGCCTGAGGGAAATCATTTCTAGAGGCTAAAAGCAGTCCAAAGGAACACAATGTTTACAAGTCAAAAGGTTACTATGTGGTAAGCTGATCAGCCTTCAGTTTACCAGGAAGAGTAAATTAGGATTTCCTCTTGAACAGGAAGTCTGGTCGCATCCTACATTAACAGGTGCTAGAGCAGCGTTAATTCCACTTCCTTCTGAAAAGATAATGCTTACATGGACCTCAGCTCCTGCTGACAGCAAGATGGGATTGATAAAGGTAAACCAACCCAGAAATGGGTATGTAGGTCATTTATGGGTATGGGTATGTAATTTATGACAAAAACATCAAGACAAAAAACAAGGATGAAAACAAATAATGATTCACTATGAGAAGCCCAAATGGTACAAATTCAACATCATTTAGGAAAAAAAAAAAAAACCAAAAGCCCAAGGCAGAATTCCTTTTCAAGTACCAACCACTTGTGCAAAAGCCAAAAGGAAACTGCCAGTGCAGCTAATAGTGGGCTAAAGTAACTTCTTCCCTGCCCTCCCATCCCAGTCGAGAATCAACTAAATACCAATTCAAAATATCCCACCTCTGATAAAATAAGAAAGCCAAATATAGAGAATCTATAAGGATTTTCATTGTTCAACAGACAAAGAAAATTCGTATTGGAATCAAGATTCTACTTCCTTTGTCCTTCCCCTCTGCTGACTTCATCAGCTCCAACTTGTCTCCACAATCCAACACATGCAAAACAAAATCAGACCTGGCTTAATCTCAGCCCTTGCTGGGTTATTAGCAGTACAAAGAAGCTACCATAAATAGACTGTTACAGTTTAGTAACTTCCTGATGGAAGGCTGAAGCACAAGCATCTGCTCCCAGACCAAAGCATCCCTTTGGGTCAGAATTAAGATGGACAAAGTGCAAGAGGGAGAGAAGAACAATTGTTGGTTATCTTGAAACCAAGAATTTGGAGAATAGATCTGGTAGTTCTACAGGCATGCTTCACAGTTTCCATTTTCCTAAGATGAGAGTCTGTTGGTAATAGGAAAGTGAGAATTCAAACAAGGTTGGAGGAAGTGGAGGTGGCAGGAGTTAACATTAGCAAGAATTCTAGATAAGATTTCAAATCTTCAGATTAGAAAAATTGCAACTGTGCAGAAAACACACTACTGTCACTGACAAGCAGATAAAGTCACGATAATTCAGCTCAGTGGGGCTTCAAACAGCTAAATTTCAGGATAAGGGAAAAGGACTTTCTCCAGTAAATCTCAGTGTGTTTAAAGTAGTAAATTTAGCATCAGGGAATCCTACAAAAACAGTCCACTACACAGTTCAAAGGTACATACATACTCAGAGGCAGAGGGAAGTGGGAAAGAAGAGAATGAAACAAAACACTTGGGAGGTTTTTTTTTTCCTGGGGCCAGTGAAAAACTAAACTCATCAAGTCCAATAAAACAGAATTTTCTACAGAAATATGTTTTCCTTATGTTCTCCTGAAAGAGATATAATTATGAAAAAAGCTGCCTTTGCTTTCCTCTGAGGAAGTTTGTGTTATAATTATTGAGAGCTTAGTTGAAATTGAGCATCTTCAAATCAGAAGGAACAAGCTCTTCAAAAGATGCCATGCTGCTGTATGTAAAACAGGAACATCATTGTGAGGAAAGGCCCTGAGCAGTCTGGTCTGACCAGACTTCCTTGGGCAAAGAGATGGGACTAGAAGATCCTGGAAATGTTGTCCAGACTCCACGGCTTCACATCAAACCCCACAGTGGCAGTTTTAGAAGGGGTGTGGAAAGGGGAAGAGATGTACCCAGATCCTGATGGTCTGTGAGCCACGGCCCCTCAGCACCTTGCATGATTAACTCCTCCTTACCCAGAAGGAAGATGCCACTGCTAACCAGCAGACAGTCAGGGTGCTCTCAGTGGTCAGCTTAAACTCAGCTCTTTGGTGGTATCTTCCCACATGGTTTATTCTCCTGGTTCAATCACTTCTGGTTATTTGAGAGTCCTGATCCTTCTGTGCAGAAAGTTCAGCTTAGGAACTTGGCATTGCACATCTCATCCAATCACTAATCTATGCTGGTTAACCTTACAAAAATCTCTGTAATTCATGAGAATGAGGGGATACCTAAAATAATTGCTGTTCTACACCTACTTACAGAGCTTTGTCAGCACTTCATGCCTGAACTACTCAAGTAAAGTCTATTTCTGAAGTCAAAACCAGAATATGGGGCCTAAAAATAAATTTCAAAAAATCTTAGGAAGGATGTAGGCAATGTGGTGTAAGCCTTTAAATATCCCAGGTTACACCTTACTGATATATTGCACATCCTGCAAAGAGTGAAGAGAACATCATTGTGATGTATTCATACACCTTTTTATAAGCGGACTTTTTGGAGGGAGCTTCTCCCAGTCATGTTTCAAGTGGAAGCTGGGGCCAAAACACTCAACACACAGGAAAACAAAGCAAAACAGTGACATTAAGAGCAGAAGCAAAATGCATCATTCAGGGGTGGGGGAGAAATAACCCTCTTAAATAGAAAACCACTAAATTTTCTAGTGACGTGAACAGGATGGTGTTGCAAAGGCCAGAACAATAGCTTTATATTAGTTATTTACTTAAAATAACCATAAGAAAGTCTGTTTAAACTTTTAGGAGATTACTTGTTGCACAGCAGGCAGCAATATTGTCCAGCTGTTAGACCCTACACTTCTAAGCATCTGGATTCAATGTTAATAATCAGTACAGTACTCATTCAATAATACTTGTCACAGAAACACTTTGCCCACTTTCCTACCTTCTAAATAGGCAAGATCATTTTGTGAATAGCAAAGGAAAACATGCTCATTAATGAACTCAAATAGTTTCATTACCTGAAAGCTTGTTATCTTTTCCTCTCACCCCCAGCATTCTTATCACACCAAAAGATACAAACCTTTCCCTGGAAACTTTTTTTCTCCTCTAATAAAGGAAGTTATTGAAAGCGCACAGTCTCACTCCAGTGCTATGCAGAGTTTTGAGAACAAGTTAAAAGAGGGGATGGTTCAAATGTTTTGAGGCAGAACATTGCTCAGTTAAGTTACATAAGTGGCTCTAAGGGTGTGCCTGTATTTGCATTAGTTCACACCAGGAACATGCTTTTTACGTGAACTGCCTGATGATTCCTGTTGATGGTGTGTTGGTTCACATCACAGAGCTGTTCTGGAACAAGGGAATTGGATTCCTCTTAGGTTAAACTAAGGTAACGTCAGACAATGTGTGCCAGGAGCACACCCAACGTGTTCCAGCTGCAAACAGGCATTCAGGCCACAAGAACAGACTAGAGAGTCTAAAATTTAAAGCCCTGAAGTGTTTGGAGTCTGACACTGGGTTCTCTGTGCTGCTTTGATCTACTGTTCTAGTTCAGCTGCACTCCCCACACTGTTGCAGACACAAGTTCAAGCACTACATGTTTTTACTTCCTGCACACCTCACATCTCCTGGATGCAGATTCACCTTTAGGATATGTTCCTACCCACTCAAGCAAGTGAATGCAGCGCGTGCCGCAGTTCCTTGACCAATGAAGGAGAAAACCATGGGATTCTCTGCCTCACTTAAGGTGTCTGCTTGTGAAACTCTTGCCAGCATTCCCTAAGGGCTCACCATTAGGACAAAAGAAACTATAATAAAAGCACACTGGTTATGACAACAGGCAAGACGACTTAACATGATAGAAGACACAGCAATTGCAAGAATTTCATAAGATCTTTGAAACCTGAGGCTGTGATAGGGTATCTCACACCAAGGAGGAGACAGGAGATGTCCCAGTCCTGGTACCAAGTGCATTCCTGGGTGGCCAAAGAGCAGCCTCACGCTCTTTAGGGACTTTAGGCAGTCCAGTGCTGCAGGAATTGAAGTGGTCAGATGCCAAAGCAGCTAAGCACACCTGCCCAAATAAGGATTTTTTTCTAGTTTACTGCTCAGAGCAGCCTATGAGGTTTCTCATAATTCCATTCTGGAACAACTGTGGAGAATCCCCACCTTTTACTTTCTCCCAATTTTTAGAAGCAGGAATTTTATTTCCTTCTTTTTTTCAGCTCTCTGTGACCTTTTGCTAGTCCTCTACAGTCTTTCAATAACAACCCCTTTTAAAAAGCCTCACCAGATCACCTTAAACCCAAGAATGAGTTTACAGGAATCCAGCTGCTGGGGTTTTAAAAAAAAAAATTTAGACAGAGCCCCCCAGTGCTGATGTTAAATGTTATCCACCCAACTACCACAAAAACACAAGTGAGACATCGATGATATTGGACAGCCTCTGAGAAGTCTAAGATTTAACAAAGACTCTAGAACACTGTTACACCCCCAATACTCCAGGTAATTGTAGCTCATTTTGCAGCTCCAGATTTTGTTCCGGAATCTCTAAAGAAACTATTAAATAATAGTTTCGAAGCACTGGGACAGAGAAAGGGAGTAAAATCACTTGGGAGATGCCCACAGCCCTGGCAGGCACTGTTGGACTGCTGAAGGGGAGCACAAGGACTACAGAAGGCACGGCACTGCACAGAAAGCTTCAGAGAACTTTTTCAATGGGACAAAGATGAGGTACAATGTTTAAACAACACCAAACAAAAAAAAATCACAAACTGTAGAACTGAAACTGACATTTATAGTTCTAGAACAAGTCAGTTCAAAGCACACCAACATTACTTTATTTTAAAAGTTCTTCTAAAAGAAGTACGCTTGCTTTCTTCACCTTGCACAGACTTCATGTTAGAGCACTATTAATGATCCCATTTCTAATTCATTCCAGTTAGTCCGCACATTCTAAAGAAACTTTTGTATCAGTTGTGGAAAGTAACACTAGCATTTCCCAGGACAAAACCTAGCTCTTACCATGGCCCCAGAATACAAGCTGAGCACTGTTCGGGATTTCACTCCTTTTGTTTTGCTTTAGATGAGAAACAAACATCCAAAGGCAGTGGGAAAAGTAGAAAGACTTCTGAAAATACCATCATCCTGGCAGAACTATGACAGTGTAGGCCAGACATGAGGCATATCTGGACCACAACCAAAGTCATACCACTCTGGATAACAAGGAAGTGAAAGATTGAGCTGTTAAGCCTAGTGACAGTTTATGAGAGGTACCAAACATACCCAGCTCAGCAGTTTTGATTGAGGAAAGAGACTGTCACTGATGGTTTCTCTACACTCAACTTTGCTAATTTCATATGGTCATTGAACCCAAGCCAGATATGAGCCATTAGATCAGACTTCATTCTCCTCTAGACAGCTTAATGGAACTTAACAAAGCACTTTAAATGATGTAAAAACATAGAAAAGGCACCAGCATCAGGGCTCTGCTATTGTTGTGTCTTTGTTAATCCCTCCTACTACTTTGGTCTGGTGCAGTCAATAAAAAAAGAGACCCTTTAGCCTGCCAGCACAGACCAAAGTTTATTGTTTCTCTTTATGCACTATGGATAAAGACCGGTTTCTTTTCTCTTGAGGATGGCAGCATCTTCCATTCTTGCAAGACTCAGCTAAGTTGCTCTTGCTATCCTCAAGGATTTATTTTTCATCTCTATTTAGGAAACGTTTGTTTTTGCTGAATTGCCTCCACAACAGCAAAAACCCATCACCTAGACCCAGCCACACCACAAAATCATTTCCTACATCAGGTCATTTAGAGACATCTCGTCATTCCTACTTATTTTCCATTTTGATAGAAACTCAACTGAAGAAATGGAAAACATCTCAACACTGTAATTTTCTCACAGCAAATGAATTTGCATGAACTGGACCAACAGATGCTGCACATCCAGAACCAGTGACAGAGCCTTTATTAACAGCCTGAAGTCATTTAGCTACTTCTGATTTTAGTGTACCTTTGAATCCAAGAACAGATCTAAATTACACTGGAATACAAAAAATGGAGGGTAGATCTTTTCTTGAGACCTTGGTTGAAGCCTTGGAGCCTCTGCCTAACTTACCTCCATGTTCATGCAAGTTGAAGATGGAAAACATTTTCCAGCTTTTCTATTTACTAACAGCACTGCAAATTCTGGCAGTTAAGTAGCTTTTGGCACCAGCTGGTTCCCAAACACCTCACACCCATATTTTTTCTCACATTTTCATTTTCTTTCTAAATTAAAAAAGGACATTGTTTTCACCTGTTAAATTACAATGGCAGCTGTCCAGAAACCAGAATGAAGGCATCTAGATTAAAATTCAATAGCACCAAACATAGCAGTTTCTTTTAAATAACAGCTTCATTTGTACTTCTGAAGATAAAGGTCATGTCTGTAAGCCTTGTTTATTTTTAGGCCAGCATCATTTTTTTACAGAAAGTATTATCCATTTTGGTTCAAAGCAACATTTTTAATATAGTCTAACAACTGTGACAGAATACAATTTAAAGACAGCTGTGTGAACACACTCCAGCTACCAAATCACCATTAAAGAGATAACTGAGAACGTTCTGCAGTACTGCAAAGAGTGGCCACACGGAGAAAAGCAATTGCTCTCCTTCAGCTTGCTGATCATGGATCTGACTTGAGCATCAAGAAACAGGGTGAACTGCATACAGTCCACTAATCCTTCCCTCAGGACTCACTTTCAAATGAGAGAATCCACCCAACCAAGCAGAAGATACCTGGACAGAGTCCTTCAACTGACTCAGGGTTATTTTTGTGAGCTCAGTTTAGCTGGGCAGGTTGCAAGGGAACACCTGGACTTGGCATCAGCTCCAGGCTGCAGGAAAAGGCTTCACTCACTGAGACCACCTATGGACAGGCACCTTGGAAAAGGTAACAGCCACCCTGCCCCCTCAGCTCCAAAAGCTTTACATTCCCTTCTTGAAACCTCCCTCCTACTCTCCAGCTTCTGCCTTCTCAGACACGGCTGGTATCACAGAGAAATGGAAGTTAAAAAGCAAACTCTGCCAACCCCTCTCACCCACCCACTCCCACCCAAAAAAAACCCCAACCAAATAAAGGCACTGCCTTGTATTTGCTTAAATCTGTTTCTTTTACACATTTAGTCAAAGACTTCCTGCATTTGAAAAGCAAATATTCACAGGCTCCTAGGATGCTACTTTGAAACCTACAGGACACCAGAAACCTTTACAAGAATCAAAATTCATTGAAATAAGATCTCAAGTGGAACAAATGCATTCTTGGAAGTCTCGAGGGAAGGAGTGTTTCTTTCTCTGGCAGAAATGTTACTGGCCCAGTTCTCAACCACAATCTCTACTTGTAACAAAAAGATGCCCAACCATAGGGGCACCCAATACTTGAAATCACAAGGAAGATATTTAGTGATATGAAAAAATCACAAATAACCTATTTAGAAAATATCATATCTTACACAAAAAGGAAACCATCATTTAAACATCTTCCTTGAAAAAAATCTTTTAAAGGAAATTTTATAGCTTGAGAAGTGAAACCACATGCAAACTAAAGCACTGCACTTCCAATTCACAGATTTCAGTCAGATCAGAGAGCTACAACACAGCAAACCTTCCAAGAAGTCAGCAGCATCTGGATAGAAGTTTCAGGGAAGTAAGAAACCACTCTGTGGTGCAATGATTTAAGGCTTACTTTATCTGCCATGCCCCACTGTTAAAAACAGGAGGCTCTGCAGCAGGATGAGACTTGTCTGCATGTCACCTGCCTCAGCTCATGAACTGGCCCCTCAGCCCCAGCTGAGCTCTAAAAGCCCAGCACAGCTGAACTATCTGCATCCCGTTCCTGCCACTCCTCTGGACATTGTAACAGTCAGAAGGATGAAGCCAAATTGCCTTAAACTGTCACAGCTTGCCACAAAGTGGTACATTTTTCATCTCTCGAGGGTTCTGGCAGCCACAGCTCAGTTTCACATCATTCCAATCAAGCAGGTTCAGCAGAGTTTGCTAAGGAACTGCTGTGTGAACCCACCCTTGCAATGGTGCACACCACTCTGACCACAAATAAACTCAACAACTTACACAAAATCCCAAACTTGCAAGTAGACCTGTCCCATTTCTTCAACAGCCAATGTAAAAATAACACCCATTTCCCCTTGACCTACTACATTGAATGCCTGAACCTTTACAGGAAAACAATAAACTGCCCTTGCTATCACAGTCTACTAAAGCTGCATCATGAAGTTAAGGGAACATTTCACTCTGCTCTTTCAAATTTAAGGACAAAAAAAATTTACCTGGGGTGGAAAGTTTAGGTTGGGGTTGCTACTGTATCTCTATTATTACCAAAACACTCTTTTTTTTCTTAGAATGGCAAAATTTACTGTATTTTGGTGATCAAAACATATATTGAGTGCTCTAGGACTGTGAGCATTTCCTAATCTAACAGTCCAAAAAGCAAGCTGCACTTTTCATTCAAGAGAAACAAATATATAGAGATTAAAACACCTAAAGATTTGAAAATAATAATAAAAATATAGCTTTTTCTCATTTGATAAAGACACGATTTTAAACTACACAAAGCAAATGTCTTCAGTATTATGTAGGGAAAACACAGAATAGCATCACCGAACAGTTCAGAGTATATGCAGTTGTTACACACATGACATCTACTTCAAATCCATTTCCATCCATGTTCTGGTACAGAATTTTTCCATTTTAAAGCAGACTTTAAAAAAGTAGCATCACACATGGAGGACACTAGAGAAATCACTGCTCCTCCCCCCTGCCCAAAAAAAGAAGATACTCAAACATGCAGACTTACTTGCATTCCCCAGGTACGCTGCAGCCCCCATGGAGCAAATTACATCCTTGTTTACACACAGCTGTAGACACAAAAAGATTTAGGCATCAGTCTGGGCAGCCAGGTGTCCCCTAGCACAGCAGCAATCTGGAGCAGCTCAGGTAGGGCTCCTGTCATTTAGCCTGTCTGTTGTGTGTGCAAAGCAGATTCCTTTTTGCCATGTTCCAACAGTTGTTGCTTCCAGACAGTTATTTCACAAAACACAGCACCATTACAGCCTAAAGGCTTTGCAGCAAGAGTGAAACTTTTATAAAATATGGTCATTTTAAAACCTGGTATAACGCTGGAAATCCCAAACACTAAGTGATACATGACCTTGAGTAAGCTCTAAAAATGATCCTCCTCATCATTAACAAGCTTTTTACTGAAAAGGAACAGAAAACAAAACCAAGAAGCCCTCAGCAGAAAGAAGAGTATGTCAAATAATTTTAGCACTAATTACTTACTGAAGGCAAAAGGCAGAGGTCTGATTGAGTGGTACATTAAAAGAGATGACTATACTTGAATTTCTGTTTCCATTAAGAGCTATCAAAAAGCTTTCAGCTTTGCACACTTTACTTAAAGCTTTTTCATTTGCAGAAACAGTGTTACAAGGGCATTTTTATAGGATTAAAGTCTACTGTATTAGTGATATCACTTAATAGATATAAAATCTTATATCAACAGATGTCATACATCATTTTGCTTTGAAGGAACACCACCATTGAATAAAGTCAATTAGTAAAGAGATGTTTCACTGTTTGGAACGCTAAATTTTTTTAGGTGTGTCCACAGCAGACACCAGAAGCAACACTGGATCCTGTGCTCCACTCTTTACAAAGGATGTTTTATTTAAAGATTTGTACTGAAAGGACAAAGCCTGTATGTGCTAAAATTAATATGCTACAGCACTGTCACCACAGAAATATACCTACTGCAGTTTACACCTATTCTACATACACCAGGGCTCATCCAAGAAAAAGGAAATGTACTACCTTGTTTGCATTCTTCTCCCATCCAGCCTTCCATGCAGGCTTTGTTTCCATTTTGATCACACGTGTAGTGACCAACAAAGTCATCTCGAGGGCCACAGAACTTGTTGCACAGAGCACTGTAGTAGTTTTCATCACACTTCACCCTTATTTGCACTTCAAAATGGGCAACAGGGCCATTGATTTGTAGGGTCTTCCATCGATCTTCTGGGTTGATCATGCCAGCATGTGCCACTCGTTCTATCAACAAGTTTTCACCTTTTTTGGAGAGAAAGGTAAATTCAGCAGGGGGTTAATTCTGGCAGCACACAAGGATATATGGAATCCAATCAGAAGTACCCAACTGGTTAAGGGAAAAACCAAGTGAAGAAAATGTTAGGATGATAAAGATCTACTGTATAACTGAATTTTCCTTTGCCTTGCAGAGTTCACTACAGGAAGGCTAATTTAAAAAAGTGTCCCAAAGGAAATATTAAAAAACCCTGGAACATAATCCATAGGAAATAGCTTATTTTTCAAGGCAGCCAAACATACCACACCCACATGCTGACAACTAGCAGCTTTATCTTGATCTGAGGCTCTTCTTGCCTCCTTTTTGTTCTTATAAAATTGCAAGATCTGCATTATCTCATAGCTGAGATAAATTCCGCTGCTGAGTTTTATTTTAAAAACAACGCAAAACACAATATACTCAATTTGCTGTGAAATTACTGAGCAATAGTGACTGCTCTGGTAGGCTTGCATTATGTACATGAACTGGCTTGTTCCCATTGTATCATTCTCTCTAAAATAAAGGTAAAGCATCTTTAACAACCATTCCATAGAATAGAGCTCGTATTTGACATTTCAAGAGGAAATAAACAAGTGAACCCAGGACTGTCAAGGGCCATTCTCATCTCTGTATCCTGCTTATCCTCACCCTCAGTGAAACTCCTGATAACTGTGATCCCTGTTGCTGCACGCTCTGTGAGCATCCTGCCTCATGCCCATGGAAAGCAGCAGCTCTGCTCCTGGCAGGCTCCACTCACTGGGGCCAAGCCTGCACAAAGCATTACCTGTCCCAGGGGACAGGAGGATTCTGGGCTGTTGGAGTACAGAAACTGCCAACACAAAGTATTTTCACTTATATGAATATCCATTTTGTATCTTCATCCATGCAATCCTTTGCATAGAAGCTTCAATACCAGGAGGTGAGACAATTATAGCCAATACAATAAATTATACAATTGCTTCAGCAAATACTGAGAATAAGCAAAGCACNGTTTCACCATCCAAATCTGGTACCTCCCTAGACTACAGCTTTTCTAGGTGACTGCAAGTTGCATCTGGAACTCCAAACACTATTTAAGGATGAGAAAAAGGTACAGAAGCTTCACTTGCACATATTAATTTCATCCCCATTTATAAAATAGCTATAATGTTGCCAGTACAGAGCTTCAGCACCCATTTTCTTTAAATAAAGATTCTGTAAAGTACATGCTAAAAGAAGTGACTAACCAAAAACTTGCACACAGCAAAGGCTGAAATGGTAGAGAGATAAGGTCAGAAGTTCAAATTATTAATAGTATAGAACATGCCAAGCTGGTAGCAAGCAATACTAAGCTATCCCTTTCAGAAAATGCATTTTACCAATCGAGCTGCTTTCTAGAACTCATTAACCTCATCTGTTTAGAAAACAAAACCCAAGGAGTGACTGTTTCTCAAGCAGAAAGTTATTGACAGTTTAGAAGTATCCTGTGCTTCTCTTACCAAAGTGGCATTTCCCCTTCAGCATGTAAAAGGACTAAAGTGACAATTTTCACGCTCTTCAACATTAAGTGAAAAGTTACAGAAGTATCTGGCTCTGCAAAGTATTTTGCTCTTTTTACATCTTTTTCCAAGCTTTCTTCAATAAAAGTGTTTCCTCTTGAAATGAAAGAGTATTGAACTTAAAAGGAACCCCTTTTAACAAAGCATTGAAAGGTACTCCAGTTATTAAGACCTTACAGTAGCTCTCAGCTTTATTATTAAAAGTGGTATTGCCATTTATAAACTGCATGCTTGCTTGGACTAGACTGTATAAAACATTTCATGGCTGGCCAATACACATTGAAGCTCATACCTCTTCTTTAAAGTCTCCAGAAGCACACACAAGATAGAAAAGGCTGCCTGCATTTTATTTTTGACCAACAGGATATTTATCACATCGGTCACCACTGACATGTTAATGATTAGATAGAATCACAGGATTGTTTAGGTTGGAAAAGACCTTTAAGGTCATCAGGTCCAACCATTAACCCTGCACTGCCAAGGCCACCACTAAACCATGTCCCCAAGTGCCACATGTACATGCCTTTCAAATACTTCCAGGGATGGTGACTCCAGCATTTCCCTGGGCAGACTTAAGCATCCTTTAGTAATCTTATTTTCCCTCAATGACTATTGATCTGAAAAGTTATAAAGGAAAACATGCTGAATCACCAGATGGTCAAGGAAATTTGAACAAATAGCAAATACATATTATAGAGCTGCCTCCCTGCTATAAGCAACAGAGGCTCCTTAAAAACAGCTGCAGCAGCCACTGATATGAAAGTGTTTCCTCAAAGTGCATTGGATGGTCTGAAGAACAGGTCCTGAGATTAAAGGAGTGGCTTATATAATAAAACTCTTATCAGGCATCTTCAGGCTAATGGAGATTCATCAGACCCAGTTAAACAACTGGAACAAGCATTACAGCTACTGCAAATATACCTATGCAGAACAGACCTCTTGATACCAGGGGTCAAGAACAGGGGAAATAACCCAAGAGTGCTCTTTTCATCTTTTTGAACACTCAAACTTTATCTTCACAAGCTCCTCTGAAAAGGAATGTATTCAGAGTCTTAAGGGTTTTTCCTCAAGCTTGTATCAGTGTAAGCAGGGCTTAACAGCCTAAATAAGCAAGCCAAATAATTTACCCTGAACCACAAAAAGCATCAGGGAAGCATTCCTCCAAGCCATTTCATTTCTCATACTAAATTCTTAAGTACCAGAGTAAGCATAAGAGTTCTGTTTAACTTCAGATTTAGCACTGATCCTAGGCAGAAGGTGCATCTTCCAGAGGGATCTGTAAACACAGGGAGGAACGTGTTTGTCAAGGTTTGTCCTCCCTCCCCCACAATACCAAAGTGTGTCTGAAGATATTCAGTCTCTCTCACCTAACTGCTTTGATGAGACCAGCTTGCTCTCTGCATCTGACTTTGCCATAGAAGTTCACCTTAGGGCTTCACACTCATTACTTTTAGCCCCCAGAAAAGGCATAAATGAATTTTTCTGGTTATTGGTCAAAAAAGCATCATTCATTACTCAAACTTATATACACACAGAGCACCCAAACAATTTCCTTGATTAATAAGTTTTCTAGGAGTCTCTCTAGAAAAGCAGATAGTGGTACAGATGTTTGCATAAAAGGAGATGATAGCTAAAAGGTAGTTCTTTAATTAATGTTCCTGAAGCATCTGAGAAAGCCTTAACTGAAGAGTATTTAACTGTGCAATACACAAATAAGAACACTGCCCATCAGCACCCTGACCCTTAACAGAGGTCAGACATCCCCAACAAGCCAACAGGGCTGTACAAAAGGTGATGCTGCAGCTACCACAAAAGATGGTTGCTGTTTGTAAGGGAACACAGGGATACCACATGAACTTCATTCACATCCAAAGGAACAGGAGATGACCATCTCAGAAAGCACATTCTCCTCAGTCTTTTTTTCAAGCCCCCCATTTCAAAAAACCTAAGGACAGATGATTAGTCTCCCACAGACTAACGGGAAGGAGGAGAGCAACCACTGCATCCCTGCAGCAGACACGGAGCCAAATGGAAAGTTACTTCACACGTGAAGATGCCAGCTTGCTTTGTCATGGCAGGGCTGGGCTTGGCCAAGACCTCTGCTGAATTCTGCAGCCTGCCAAGTCAACTGACTTACCTGGAAAGTGGAACTGCTGTGACAGATGACAGTGAACAGGCCCTTGGTGGTGGCTTTGTACCCAAGCCAGTTTGCTCTCCCCCTCTTCCACCCTCCCAGAGCAAACAAGCGGCAACACCACCCTGCCAGGAGCCTGCCCCTGGGCCAGCCCTGCTGCTCAGAGGAGCACAAAAACACAGCAGCAGCTCAGGAATCGGGGGCTGAAGGATCCTCTGAGAATTTGTAAAGGGAAACATTTTCCCCTGGCAGACTTGCTCTTGGGATGGTGCTTCACAGATCAGCTCTGAGCCCCCCTGCCTTGCTTTCACCGAGTGCAAGAAGAGTATGGGATGTTCAGACACAGAGGGAGGGAAGGATGATAAATGGTCTAGAACCTTCAAGTTGTTCACTGGAAGCCTCTCTTTCTAGATTTAGGAGGAGTTTTTTGTTTGCCTGTTGTTTTGTTTAGGTTTTGTTGTTTATTTCTGTTGTTGCTATTGTTCTGTTTTTATTTTGTTAGGGAGGTTGTTTTGTTTTGGATGAGGAGTTTTTGGGTTGTTTTGGTTTTTAATACCCACTTGAGAGTCCAAGGTGGAACACAGAACCTACATATAACTTTCAGCCTTACTCATCCCCATTAAAGGAAAGCCAAACCTGACTCTAGAGCTAATTAATCAGCTTATAAACAGACTCCTGGCAATTACTTTGATTAATCTTTCTTACAGTAGCAACAGAAGATTCATGTAACCTGATCCCCAGACCAGCACAGCACTCAGGACTGACAGGGAGTTAAGCTTTCTACAGACATTCACTTCACCCCTCCAGGATCAGATACTGTCTTTTCTCTGGAGCAGCTGCTGTATTCCCTTTCCTCTTCTCCAACATGTGAATTTTTACTGATCTGTGCCTGTTTGGCAGTTCAGTGGTGCTTGCAAAAATATAAGCGAAGCATCTTTGAGCCTTGACAGATTCACAAGGCAAAACCTACTGGAGGGCTCACTGCCAAGATCACTCAAAAAAAAAAAAAAAAAGAAAAAGAAAAAAAACCTTCAGCATTCAGAATTCCAAGTTCTTGCTAGGAATCTTACATGAAAGCCTAAACTGAAGCACAGCAAAGCAACACATCTCTATCACGGAATCAGTAAACAAACTACAAAAACGTTTAACCAAGACAAGCATTTAGCTAGTCTTCTGCCAAATTACAGGCCAAGAAAGCCTTCCTAAATTCACCTGACAAGCCTTCTACATTTCAAATGCAACACAGCTTTGCAGTACTCCTCTCTGGCAGCCTAAATTAAAGGGAAGTTCACTTTCCATCAGCAGTTTCTCATAGAGCAAAACTGTAATCTGACACTTATATACCCTCCCACAGTTCATAAAACCTGCTAATTTAAGGAGATGGCACACTGGGCCTCTAGAAGACACTCTATATCCTGTTGGCCTGAAGTTCAGGGGGAAAAAAAAATTAATGCAAGAGATTTGTTAGAACATATTAAATTAAAAAGCATAACAAAGACTTAACACAAGCCTGAGGTGACTGTCCTCTTATCAAGCATATTGAAAAGAAATCTAGGGTTTAAAGCTACAGAATTGCAAGAGGATTCTGCCAATTCTAAGAAATAAACAAAAAGTAACAATACCATTATTTATGAAAAAGCTAATTAAAAAACGAAACCCAGCACTTAAATGCATACAGATGATATGCAGGATAGGCTGGCTCTTCGTGTTCAGTCCTTTCTATACCATATCATGAGTTGATTTGCCCTCTGCAACTAGGGCATGAATATTCTAATATTTGCTGTAAAAGCTGCCACTAGATAAATTATTCCCAAGCTGGAAACATTTGAATTAACATCATGTAGTACTTTTTTAACAAAGCATTCAAGAGAATTCCTCCAATCTGTTACTATGTAGGGTATCCAAATTTATTCAAGCTTAGGCTTACTCTTCTCAGCAGACAAGATCTCATTTTGAATACTACACCTAGCTTTGGGAGGGTCATTCAAGAAGGCTGTGGACCAACTCAACTGAAGGGTTGCAGCAACATTAATACCAGAGATGTAAAGAAAATATAGCCAATAGGAAAAGGCTGAAGAAGCTGTTAAACAAGACAAAATAAGATGAATTCTAACAGAAGAAGGGTTCAGAAACAAACTACAAACTCATTACTTTGTCCATCATTAGAGTACGTCAGGAAAATGCAAGTGGGACTGATCACAGTGTTCAAGAAAAAGGACCTTCAGACTCTAACATAGGCTTAACATTAATTCAGCTTTGCCATGTTTCTATGCTCGATGCATTTTGATGAAGGTGGTCAGTGAAGCAGCAGAGGATGGAACTGATCATTAGAAATTATGATGATTTGGGACATACCATAACCTCTTTGCAATCTTAATGTTCATACACTTACCTTCCTCTACATTGATCCCAAAGTGAAATAGTCCATCAATAACCAAAATGCAAGTTTGAGGTTCATTTTTTTCTTGTAGCCAGAGGCACAGATTATTTTAAGACATATTTGTCAGCCATTTACAAAGAGTAGGTTCAAGCTTGAGTCCTGCTTTAGCAGCGTTATGGCAATCAGCACCTTGATATGATTTTGAAGTATTTATACAATAATCTTGCTTTCACTTCAGATCAATAACCCTGCTTTGACACTGAGTATCAGCATTTACAGACTGAAAACATAAGGTAAGTTCCTGTACTTGAGGAGAAACAGAGGAGGGAACATACCATGATTTAGAACACTTTCATCAAGAACATGAAGCACAGCTCCCCTTAAGGGAAACAAGAATATTTCCTTGTTCACCTGATCATGGAAATTATTGCACAGCATGGTCACAGGCAGACTGAGGAGAACTTGAAGTGCAACTGTACAGATTATCTTCTTTTTTTTTTTTTAGAAAAAAGGGGCCTACCCTGATTTGTAAACATTTTTAAGCTAACTATCAGAAGCCATGTGTTAATTACACCCTTCATTTACAATTGTCTCTTCTTTTTCCTACATATCAATCATTTTTCTCAGTTCCTCCCTGCTTGGATTTGTACATGCTCTTTACTCAGACAACAGGTTAGCTGAGAGCTAATTTGGGGGGATGGCTGATTGCAGCAGGATGCAGTTTTCCCCTCCCCAATTTGCACACATACAGCACAGAATAAGTACAAACTCCAAGCTTTGCATAAATACTCACCAGCTTTGGTATCATTATCCCAGTCCCACGCTTCTAATATTAACGTGAACGATCTCTGAAAAAAAAAAAAAACAAAACAAGACACCAATTAGACAGTAACAAAAAACTGTTATAACCAGACAAACGGATTTGAAATAAGCAGATTTTACTGCTACAAGAAAGCCAACTGAAAGCAGTTGAAAATTTCATTTCTCTGTTGTCATGTGAAAGCCCTTGAAGGCATCTTCTCAAAAGCATGAAATATAACAGCATTAAAAATTGTGGGACAAGCCATGCTAACAGCAAAACAAAAACATTCCACACACACATATTGAGGACTGAATTATTATTACTCTCCTCCCACTGCATCTAATTCTCAGCTTTGCTTAGCCACAGAAATCCTTTTGAAAAGCAGCCCTAAAAGTTTTAAATGAAATGAAGTTCTGAACCTTGGGAAACAGCTGGGATATCTAAGACTTCAACAAATGAACCACCTCCCCTGAAAAGGAATGAGAGCCATCCTTTAGGGAATACATGAAAGATAAGTCTATTCCAGATATGTTTTACAGAAAAATGTATCTAAAGAAGAAATAATTCACTCTGCATCAATCAAAAATTTAGACTTCTGACTCATGAAAGGCTAGCATGAAAAATAGACCTACAAAACACACAGCAGAAACAATTATTATAGTAAGCACACCTGGTACTCTACTTTCCCCTGAGGAGAGAAAAAAACCCATGATTTCAGACAGTTTTAAAATTATTTAGAAAAAAACATGAAGGCTTTACTTCACTAAACCAAGGCTTCAGGCATTTTACTTGGTTTATGATCAAATATGTAGGACAGATGTTGATATTCAAATACTGAACTTACTTAGAAAAAAGTTACCTTATGTATACAGGTAATTTTTAACTGTTTTGAGTTTAACAAGAATAGCTGTCCAACGATTCAGCTTTGATAGCTTCCAACTGCTACTAGTAACACCGATATCCTCACATACATTCAAAATCAAGGAAAAACCATCAAGAAGAGAAGAGTTATTGTACTACTATCCTAAACCCCTCCTATACACATGTTCATGCAGAGCCAAGCCCTCATGAGTGCACAATTCACAGCTTAATGTGAATATAAACTCACATGGATATGGGGACATTCAGCCAAGAAATTGCAAGGACCCCCTTTGGAAGAGAGTTATATAAGAACTCAGCCATGGCCATCAGGAACATTTCACTGTTACATCAAGAGATGCATGGGTTTTTTTGAGATAGCTAACTCCTATGTGCTTTATACACCCCTCAACTCCACACCAAGGAGACTTGATTACAACACTGAAACTTCCTCATTTTAGAACAGCAGCAACAATAAGATCACCCCGAGCAGAAGGGCTGTTTGAGGTCTTCCATGACCACAGCAGAGACCCTTCTACTCAGAAATGCACTTGAGTGCTTATTTTCGTATTGCTCGGTTGCATTGACATACAAACCACAACTCAGCCTCTGAAACTTTGTACTGCATTTTCAGCTTCAGACATATTCTAGGGAAGATGATTTTACATCACTGAAACAGAAACAGGTTTAGTGGTGACTGTTTAGATTGGACTCAAGAAAGGAAGGGGAAAGGGAGCTCAGCAGTGACCATACTGGACAGAGGCATACATGGCCCTTGGGAATGGACAACTGAGAGAGATCAGCTGAGAAAGCAAAGGCCTCTGTGCCTCTGAGGTGTGACAGCACAGCTCACAACTCCACACAGTTTTTGAAGACAAATATTAGTGGACCATTTTAGTAGCTTCACCCTCCAAGTCCCTGCGCTCCCCTGCCCCCAGCGTCAGCACTTAGGGAAGCAGGATAGGGTTCTACTGCACTCTGAAAACCCTACCTGCAACCCCTCTTCCTAACTGCTACCTCACCCATACACTAAATAGTTGAGAAAATAAGTTCCATGTAGTATTGCCCTAACATCATCATCTTTTTGCATCAAAATTATGAACTAATCCAGGCAGAATTCTGCAAATCAGTGAAAGGTCCAAAGCTGTCCACATCTTCCACTTTTAACTACTTATCCTTATAACACATCCCTTAGTTTTCCTGTGTTCCATTGATTTCTATTAGAAGTATAGAACAGTGCTCAAGTGCTTCCAGATGCTCATTTACTTATCTTATGTAAGTGCTGGTCTTTCCTATTGCAAATTGGCTGTTGCACCGGCCTGCCCATAAAAGTCAGAAAAAAGCTGAGCTAGACTTGCTGTCTTAGGAAACAGACCAGTCATCTGTGCTTTCCCATAACACCATTTGAAAGCAGATTTGTATCCTTGCCCAGGATGCTAAGGAATTTCCGTGGGTAAAGAGAGTTCCACGCAACACACTGTTCCAGCATGATCAAGGTGGACAGGGTGAATGGGGATACTCTACTCCTTTTAAGATGCTTAAAACAAGAAATCCCACAGCTCTGGTGGCAAATCTCATGGTCGAAGCTGGCACAGTGTCTGGAGTAGAAAGTACTGCTTTACAATCTTATAAAAACTTAATAACACATTATGAACAACTATGATTCTGGTGCAGAGCTGCTCCTCGAAAATTTAGAGGAGCCCACACAGCTCGTGCTGCCTCCTCGTGGCTTTGCAAGACCCAGGTCCCACAGGTCTCGTCTCCAGCATTTGCTTTTAGCATCCTCCCACTGGTCACCACCAAGATCCACAAGCCCACCCACAAGTTTAAAGAACCCACACAGCAAAGACAAGGCCCAGAGTTTTAAATCCTTTCACTTCCCGGTGTCTACTGTTATGGGTAAACAGGCTGGCACTTGGCTGCGGACTCAAGAACAAGCATTTGGAGTGTAACCTTTTAGAAAGGCTTGCAGCCACACTTGTAGGAGATTAGAGATGTTAATCAAATGGCATTAACACAGCATTGATAGACAAATGTGTTTTTGCTGGACCATCAGTTTCAGCTGGGACAGTTCTCAGTTGTGCAACTTCCTGCTCTCTACTGAGCTACACAGTCACCCTTCCAAAACACCAACAGACACAGCAAGAATGCAATCATAAAACTGATTTTTATGGCTATTTTACCTCTAGAGAAGATACCAACCCAGCTTGTCACCCTTCCTCATCTCCAGCTGGTCAATAACTTCAAAGAGGAATTCCTCCCTGTGGCAGTGCAATACATCATCATACTATAACTATTACACCTCAAAAGAGAAAACTGGTTCTTAACCCACTCGTTCAAAAAAAAAAACCAGTTTTACCCAGTACCACATGCATCAAGTCTTGCACTAGATCAGCTTATGTTTCTTTGAATTTTGCACTTCACTTTAAAACGACAACTGAAAACTTACAGAAAAGCATCTGTGTTACTAAATATGTTCATAGTGTGCTGCACTGAGAGCTTCCCAGTTATGGCTCAATTATCAGAAATATGTTTTACCATCAAAATGATTTATCAGTGGAAATTTTAACATCCATGTGCTCATCCCTAAAGAAACCTTACCCAGTAACCAGAGTAAGAACTAAAGTTGAATAGCACTAATGGATATAAATTTTTAAGGGTATTTTCAGCTTTGTAATGGCCGTACTTATTTTACAAAAGCATCTGCACCCTTCTACAGAAAGCCTAACACAGACTACCCAGGACATACTAACACCAACTGCAAGTAACTCATCTATAGCAGAGACATTGACACCAGATATCTTTCTTAAATTTTGCTTACAGAAAACAACAGAACTTGCATTAATTTAGCTCTTATCCAGAACCTAAGAACTACCCATACAGCAAATCTTTAACCCCCTCACGTCATCCAGCAGCATCTTGGCTCTTTAATATGAACAGACTCACTTAAAATTTATTTAAGAACACATTCTCCACAGAGACTGTTGATGTGTTTTCAAGATCATAAATCTAACAAAAATCACTACACCAGTATCCTAAGAATGCCCCAAAATCATGAGTCTTGTGCATAATACACACACTACCACACCTGCTTCTTTAACCTGCACACAACTCTTGCTGCAGGCTGATAGAACAGCAGGACATGCATATTCCAGTCCGTTCTGATCCATACAAAAAGCTTTGCAAAGTAGAATCTGTTGTTCATTTCAATCCATACTAGTAAAATATTTAGAAAATATTTTTAATGTGACCATGGCACAGATTGAAGGGGGAGGGGATGGGGGTAAACACCAGTACTGAAAATAGACATGATTCTACTGAGTTTGGCATCTAGGTTTATTTTCTGGAAAGAATTAAACACACAAACAACAGCATTTGTGTTCATCAAGTCAGAGCTCAGAAGATGTAAAGGCTACAAGTCAGAAGAGCATCAGTGCACATCTGCAGAAGAGCACAGCTTATGCAAGAGCCACTCCGTAGGAGTTAAGTGAACAGATATGCCAAGTAGCTTGGAAAGATACAAATTAAGTCTGTTTATCCTGGTGATGCTGCCTCAGTTGTGTTTTTTTCCTCAGGACTGATGTTGACACAAGCAACTTCAAAGCATTATTCCACTATTTACACTAAACTAAACACTCCCCATACTATCCCAGCGACCTCCATTCTGGGGAGGGGGGAAACAAGACCTGTAATATTGGTTTGGCACTGTCTTTTCATGACCTATTACTATTACCTTGATATCTGCAAATCAACATTCAAGAGGTAGTGGGGGGGGGAGGTTTGGCAAACCAGTCGTGTCAGACTTTTCATCCCAAGAAAGATGATCAGTCTGATGACAGCACTTTCAGTCAGGTATAGAACTTAAATTCTCCAACCCACACTCTGAAAAATGCAAAAGGTGGAGGTTGAGCTGAAATCAATACTTGACATTTTCTGCATCAATAACATTCTACTGTGACTTTTATGCTAACAGACAAAAAATTATTAATTTCACATGAATAAAAGGACTGACTGGATTTTCTACAGGGAAAAATGCTTTAAGAGTCAGCTATGAAGTAGAAAAAAGTGTGGCTCCTAAATAAATCCCAAGGCTACCTTCTCTTCCTGTTACACGGTCACACAGTAAATGCAGGGTCTCATCACCAGGAAATACTGTTTCTTTTCAAACCTCAATCAAGCACAAGCAACATTTGTACTCAAACATTCCAACCATCCAAACACTGGATAGCATATCCCTAGTCTTACTACAGGTTAATTTCTGCAACTTCTGGAACAAGCCACCACCAATATTTCTTGCAGCCAAGTCCACTAAGTCTTGATCAGCACAGTCAATTCTCAGCCTTGCTTTCTAAGAAACTTTGAGCCAAGTGAGGCAAGTTCAGGTCTGGGGGCTTCCCCCCCCTTTTTTGTTCCAGCACCTCTCCCCCTCCCCCAGGCACGGAAAAAGCAGACTTCAAGGCAAGCATATTCCATTTCCTTCCCCAGGAACTCTACAGTGAGGTCGTACAACTTCCTCATGAATAACCCAGAGGTGGAAAGTGAATAAGGAAGAAATGAAGAAGGACTCTGAGAAGATCCAGGACTCATTGTCAATACAGGCTTAAAGGCAGACAGACAGTCTGAAGGTTTATCTTTTAGAAACAGACATTATAAAGTCATAATAGGGACCTTTACTGAAGGAGTAAATCATCCCATTTAGGGGGAACACAGGAGTTGGGGGCAGGGACAGGGTAAAGAGCTTTTTTTGAAACTTGAGGGATATTTCAGTCACTTGCATGCAAAAAGCTTGTCTGCTGAATTCAGAGACCATGCAAATCATAAAGATGCCCATCCTCCAAATCTTCATTTTTCATTTAAGGAACAAGTATAGTGAGCCCTAAAGAAAAGCCTTCCCTTTGTAAACCAGGGCCAAACAATCCTATTTTGCTAGGAGTGGAAGGCTGGGTTGGAGTCCTGCAAACATCAGCAGCAGACAGCAGTTGAGCAAGTTGAAGTTTTCTTCAACTGCAATTACTGCAGTTATACTCCTCTTGGCCCAGCCACAAAAGCAGAATGATGTTTACAAACTCCGGAGCCCTACTGCTGTGTGAGGGGAACTCTTTATGAATTAGCCCCACCTGACAATCTTTAGGAAGTCTGCAAAACCAGGGAGGGGTGAGAGGGGCTATTTTTTGCCATGGTTAACAGACAACAGGCTGATATCTCCACCTACATGAGTCTGAACACTCATTCCACTCCCCCACCAAACTAAGCAAAACCTAAGCTGGAGGGGTGTGTATGTGTGTGCATATGGGGGTGGCAGAGGGAAATCTAGACTATTAAGATCATTTCATTGCAAAAAGAGCACAAATAAAAACAACAGGTGAACAAGAGTCAGTCCTGGAATTAATGTATCAAATTTAACACCCAGGTAGAGACTCACTTCAGGCAAAGAAAATTACCCAGGAACTAGGTGGAAGAATCCAACCAACAACCAGCTGCATGCATCTGAAAGATAAAACAGCTTGCAGGAGGAACTCAAAGGGGTATTACAACACCTATTTGGCAGTGCCTAGTGTTTTATGAAACAGAAGCAGTGTGCTTCTCCCTAGGGTGATCAAACTACCCAGGATCCTGACATACCTTACCAGAGAACTCATTTGTAGTAAGAGCTTCAGGAAAGAGTTTGAAGATACTCTGATCCTCCTGCAATGGCAGAATACAGCAGGAGTTTCTCAGCGTGAAGGGGTCTTTATATATCACGGCACAGCAAACATTTCAGGTGTGGAGCTCTTAAAATCATCTCATATCACACATTAGCTTTAGCTAATGCCTGTAGAAACAGTGACCCATTTTCACAGAAGGCCTAAATGCCATGACAGACTAGAGTGCCTCAAGGCAGGACATTAATGCAGTCACCTCAGACCACATAAAAGCAAAGTGAGAGCCCTCTGGAGGTCCATCTACATATGAGAAGCTGAGCCATGGGAATAAAGACTCCACCAGCTTCTTGTAACTTAGCACCCTAGACAGAAACTCAAAAGCAAATCTCAGCCAAGTCAACCTTGTGACAAATGGCAAGTCAGAGATGAGGCATTTGGCTCCGCACTGGCCCTGATCTCTGACAGCACCTGTCAGACAGCTGCTACTAGGGCAGCAGCATCCCCGAGGAAAAAGGAAGCAGGCACCCCAGTAACAGTTTTCACAGCACCAGGAGCAAGTCATTAGCTTCTCATTTAGAAAACCTGCAGAAGATGTGACCAGGCAGCAGTCAGGTGAGGATTTCATCAGAAGAGCTCTTCTGCTGGCTGCTCTCAGCTCCTAGAAGAGCCCCTCCCTGTTCTAAAGCAGTGCCTTTCACCATTACACACATAGCAGTAATGCTAGTCCAAGGGAGCAGAAGTAATGCTTGCCTCTGCTTTTTATAGCTGTCTGCTATTCATCCCCACCCTGTCCATCCCCCTTCCCCTGATTCCAGCATGTGCACATCTCTGCTGTGCTCAGGGAGATTAAGTTCCAACCATGAAGTCCGAGCTGCCAACTGTGGCCACTTAAATTTGAGCAAACACCATAGGATTGACTTCCAAATCATCTGTTTTCTATATACTTTCAAAACCAAACAAAAAAAAAAGATCAGTGAAAATTCAGCTACTCAGGATTCCCATGATAACTTGCCTTGCTTGAGATTTTTCCAGCAAGAATATCAATGTTTAATACCAATCCATGCTATAAGCTGTCAGTTTTCTTGAAACACTTCTATTTTACTGCAAATGCCTTCTGCCTATGCTATTTGTAGGCAGATCCTCTGTGATACAAATCTCAACAAAACTATTGGCTTATAGAGCTAATCAGTACATCAAGGTGGAAAGAGACTAATTTTTTTCCTGACTGAATAAGCAAGTTTAATGCTTATGAAAAAATAATCAATTTCATCCTAGATGAATGACCAGTAACTTTATTCTAGTTACTAAAACAGTGGCATTCTAGGTGGTCTTTAAACAACTACTTATTCTTTTCTCTTTCCATGGTACTTTCAGAATACTTTGTACCAACTGTCACAATAAGGATTACAGTGTTGCAAATCTAATTTTAAACTTCCAACTTTGCTGAATGTAAACTAATTTTCATAGAGCACCTCACAACCTTGGGTTAATGACACCTGTGATCTTGTTCTTCTGTGCAAATCTGTACTGATGAGCAAGGTTTCACTAAATACATCTTTTGACCTGCCAGTTCCACAGCCAGCTACTCCTTCAATCCACCTGAGCCATCTAGCTTCTCCTAGCTAAGCAAGTTCCCTTCACAAACTCAACACAAGTTCTTTGATCACAGTAAGAGATCTGCCTCCCACTCTCATCCATGTCTTGACTACTTACTATTCAGAAGTCTGTCGAAAAAAGCACCCTGGATAGGAAAAGAAGTTAGAGAAAAACAAAAATCTTCCAGGAGGGGGGCTGTAGAAATCAAAGGTCCAGACAAATGCAACAAGGAGAAATAAAGAATCAAGTTATTTCCATGAGAGAAATGAAAAAGTTGGCCAAAACTTCTCAGCCTGGAAAAAGACACAGCAGGAGTATGTGACAGAAGCCTACATGCTTCAAAAGGCACTGGGGATGGGTCAGGAGTAGATCACCTATTTCCATGGTCTTGGCAAGAAATAAAAGGTAAGAAAATAAACTAATAGGAGTCACGGCCAGAAGAAATGAAGTCAGAGAAGACTGCATTTTAGGCAGAACTTGGCAGAACGCTACACAGGTGGCCCCAGGGAAAAGTGGTTTTAAGAGTTTTGTGGGTCCAAGGGCAAACTGGCACAAATACTTTGGAGAGATCAACCACAACTGTTTCTGGATGCTCCCAGGTTGAAAACAAAGCTAGGGACAATGACAAGCAGTTTTCTGTATTCTTGCCTTTAATCTCCTGTGAACATTTGTTTACATTCCCTGAACTCCAGTTCCAGCACAGGTGTGGCTCTGAAGCAAGTATTTCACTTTTTCTGTTGGTTGGCATTAAAACAAGACAGTCCTAAAATAAATAAAACAATTACACTGTGGAATCTTGCACACCTGCCTGAGCCATTACCATCTATCCCAGGATAATCAAAATTGTGACCAAGGAGTATCTGAGTAAGGAAAGGAAGCCAGGCAAAACAAAGCACAGATCTAAATCAGATTTATAATTATATCTCAGGATTCCTCTTTGAAAACCATGACAGAAGACGACATAATTGAAAAATCTAACCAAGATTCTCCTTTCTGCAGTACTGAAGTGTCACATGAAAAAGGACAAATGCAGAAATCACTAACCCATGCATTCTATTCAGTCAGGTACCTGTTGCAGTAAATGCAACAAATGCTATTCAGATAAAAAAGGCAAGCTGAGCTAAAGCTACTGTCTGGGAGATCTTATTATTTAGAATAAAGGTTTAGAGGACTGTAGGCTTCTGAAACTTCCCCCGAGGAAAAGTTAATCCAGACTGTCTTTTAATAGTGATTAAGTCAGGTGACACAAAGCAGAACATACTGTCATTCAAGGCAAGACAACAGAAATGCTCAAATACAGCAAGCACTTATTTCACTAGAGGAAGATTGACAAGTGTCAAGCAAAATACAAAGCCTCATGATTTCACAGCAAGTTTTCACACAAAAATTCATCAGCACATTTGTGACAAAAATCCTGGTTTAACTATAAGAAAACCAGTACTTGTTTTGGGGAAGACTGGTAAACCAAGGTTTACACAGAAAAATAACTGAAATAATTTCACAATTCATCTCCAAACTTTAGCTATTCTATTTATATTAGCCAAAACCAACTCCTACTGAAAATTATTTCAGTTATTTTCCTGTGTAAACCTTGGTTTACCAGTCTTCCCCAAAACAAGTACTGGTTTTCTTATAGTTAAACCAGAAAGCTGGTGCTATTCCTAATTAACCTTCCTCCACTAAGAAAGTGATTCTGCACCATCTACATGTGTCACTGAGCCAAGTGTCACACCAGCCAGACATGTTATTCCATACCAGCTGAAGACCAAGCAAGAAATACTTCCCCCATTAAAAGCTGGGCCTCTCAGCCACTCAGGAACCAGTCTAAGGAACAAAACAGCTTTCAAAACATCATCTTTGTTCTCCAGGGAGAATTAGGGGAAGAATAGAATGGGAAAGGCAAAGATCAGTTTAGCATGACAGGCACAGAAGATGTAAAGGGAAGAGCATCTGTGACAGTCTGGAAATAATGGCTAAAAAAGTGTTACAACTTAAAAGCTGAAAGGCAATAAAAAGTAAAAACCAGTCACAGACTTGCTGCAGAACTTCCCCTAGTTGATTGAACCACCCAAAATACAACACTGCTCTCCATAAAACACATAATGTATAAGATGTATAAATAATATAATGAATCCTCATCATTACACAAGATCCCAGACACAAACTACTGGAAGAGTCAGTCACTTCAGAGCAAACCAGGTTAATTAGCTAGATTTCCAAAAGAGGCTTCTAGCCCTAGAGCACTCTTGATAAGTGGAAATAGTAGCTATATCCTTTTAGCCATTTGGGTCTGCCTCAATATCTGTGTGCCTGACAGTTGCTGCAGGCTCAGCCCAAACCTCAGACAACACAGATTCAGAATTTGAGCAGAGATCAAAATTCTTAGTGACCTCAGGAAACACATTTTAGACCAAAATAAACAGGAGTAGAGAAGCAGGAATTAAGATACCACAGGCTTTCTGGAGCCATACCTATATAGAGGTAAACCTTCTGCTGGTAATCTTTTTCATTTGAACTTTTTCACACTCTCCAGTAAGGAAAAAAATGCCTAAAACTTAAGACCTTCTGTAGGTCTCTAGCAAGTCATGGGAAAAGACTTGCAGAAACTCAATATCATTTGACAACTCTCTGAAACTGCTTTTCTTTCAGGTAAAGGAAGCCCAGCTCACACTCCCTATTCCAATCTGCAACAAAGAACACGGCAGAATAATCTTGGAGATGATCCTCAGATCTGCTGGGCAGAGGCCTGACACCCCATAAAAAGCTTGAGGCATGTGGCCTCCAAAAAGGACAACCTGTCCTAGCAGCCTGAGCACAGCAATGCTCTGTTCATAAATGACCACTGTGAAAGAAAAATTGACACCATAAAGAAGGATGATGTGTACACAAAGTAAAATCCATGTGAAAACAGTTCTTAAAGCACCCTGCTCATCACTTTGCTTTGTTTCAAGTAGCTGGTCAGAGCTAATGGTGAGCAGAGAACACAAAAGAGTTACAGAAGAACCATCAGTCATCCTTCCTACAGGCACAGCTCACCTCTGCTAATTTACCCAAGATCTCCGCATACACTAAACCTTTATGTACTCTGATTAAAAGTTAACAAATATTTGGGCATCCTTTCATATGGCTGTTACTGTGCCTGTCCTAGTGAGGTTTCTCAAAAGCATATTGGAATAGAAAATAGCAGCAGCAAGCTTTCCTTCTACACCTTAGAAGAAATTAGATAGTAGAGAAGCCGGCCAATTACCAACACTCTTTTAAATGTAACAGCTACCAAAGCAATAGGATTTGGTATGGAACACCACAACCATACAAAAGGAAGAGAAAACATCCTAGTAGCCAACCTGATAATTGCCAAACAATTCTCAGTTTGTACTGTCTCTCTCAAACAGGAGAGGCTAGTTACCATCCCTCAGTTACATTTCCCTTTTCGAGAGTTCTACTGCAAAAGCAGCAGAAAGGAAAATGAAATTAACCCCACATGCATTAATCCTGAAAACATGCTTGAACCTTTAAATAACAGCCTTCCATCCTGTTCAGGGAAAAAACAAAGTGTTGATTTTTGATATTAAAAATTGATATTGAATCAGAAATTACATACAAGAAAACAGAGTAGCAATTCCAGTAGATGTTTCTTTGCTAGTATCCAATTTTAGTGGACAAAAAAAAAAAAAAAATCAGAATCCACTGTTTTAGATAGAGGATCATAGGATTAAATGTCAACAGACATTTTGCTGGATCATTACATTAAATTAAATAAACCAGCTACATCTTAAGATACTTTAATGACTTCACAGTTAATAAGCTCCAGTCCTCTCCACCACAGTTGGAGCTGGCAGTAGGAGTTTCCAGAAATCCACCCTGTTAATCTAATAGCAAAGAACAGAAGAAAATATTGATGAAAATAGAGACCAGAGAGAAAAGACATTTAGATAAAGAGACATGTACAAGTACAGTACAGGCAGTTGTGAACCATCTGAACATCACTCTATTAGATTTAAGTGGAAGCTTTCAGCCTTGCTACCACCTTTGAACTGTTTCAGACAAACTTGATATTAACCAAGTATCCATGTCCTACTCTTTTCCTAAAGTTTTGGAAGAAGTCCAAGATAAATTAAGCCCATTATACATACACTTTCTTGTTGCATTAATGAAAGTGTAGCTAGATTGTCTCTTTTGAAGTGTATGTAACAACCATGAAGACCCATTAACGGTTAGTGCAAGAGTTGTTTTATGCTAATATTTAGAATTCAAAGATGGACTAGTAATTAATACTGTTCTTCCCCTCCCCTCTGCACTCCATGTGGCATGGATATTAGTGTCCTCTGGGCACTTGGAGCCATGCATCATTATAATTTCAACTTGAAGTCAAGAGGGAATTAAACTAACTATGTAATAACATACTTTAATTATTGTTCTAAACACAGAACACCTGCATGCACTCTCTTTTGTATTGGAAATATGCATACTAAGAAGTTAAGCAAATTTATAAAAAAACAGATATGCCCCCAAGTTCTATGTATGCAAAGTCACCAGGAATAGAGAGTAGTGTTTTAATCTTAACCCTTTAAAGTAATGTTAGTTGTTGATAGCACTGCAATCTTTCCCTTTGCTTTTGAAAAAGCAAGTGCCCACAATACCAATTCCAGGTAATGAGCCCTAGATGTCTTGCCTTAGGAAGAGGAGAGGCCCACACTCAACCACTGCTCCTAAGGGAGCAGAGATTGTAGCAATGTTTTTCTAAGTCCTCTTCAACTCCCTCTTCAGTCCTACCCAGCTGAGTCAGCCCTGGAGCTCCTCGGGCAGCAGCAGCAGCCACAGCTGAAAGGGGACATAAAGCCAAGACTCCACTGGCCCAAGGTGATGGCAGCAGCTGACTGAACCCTCATGCAGCTCCAAACCAGATCCATCATTTTCCTCCCATGGCTTTGATTCTGAGCATAGGTATCACCACAGGCCTTTTCTACATTGAGAAACTCAACTGTCTCTGTTTTATTGCTACATGAGTAGCAATAAAACACAACAGTTTCAGTCAATTCGAACTTCACATTTCCACAAGAGACTTATCAGAGTGTAGACTTGTTCATGGCTAGTAACAGAATTGTCATTAATCCAGAAGAAAGGGATAACACACCTAAACTGTCCTTCATTTCAGCCCCAAGCGAAACACCAGCTCAGCTTTCAAATTCTGCACATGCTAAAGAGGCTGACAGGGAAGCAAACAGAAATAAAACACCTCATTTTAGTTCTCTGTAAATTTACAGGAATAAGTTGAGCAGAAAAATAAGAGTCGCTACTCTAAGAGTAGGTGCAAGTTCTTTCATGTAGATCAACACAAGCAAGGAACTTGAATAAAGGATTAAACAGGGATTATGTACACAGTTAAATATACATGGTGGAGCCAGAGTTTAGCTGTGAAAAGACTAAGTTCATAAGCACATTCCTGAAACAAATGCTTCTATCATGTTCCAGAAGCAGGGCTGAGTCCTCTGAACAGTACTTTGTGGCTACAGTAAATCTTTATCACCTTTCCAGCACCAACCACTACACAGGACTTAATTACTATTAAAAATTAATTGCTTACAGAACAAAGAAACACAGCATAAAATAGCATATGTAGGCCACAATTCCAAGCTATTTGAATGACAACCAAGACATGATCAATCCCAGCAAAACAAAACAGCATCAGAACTTCAATATCCAACCATATCTTTCAGATTCATGTAAACTGCAGGGGATCTGATATAGCTTTACATTATTACAAATCAGACAAAGCCCATAAATGAGCACACCTTAGCAAGGAGAGCTTTGTAACAAGGGTAGCAAAGTACATGAAACAGCCTTTGAAAGGAAGCACGTGCCCTACAAATTTTCTCTAAGCATGTAAATTCAGAATGCTTCTCTATTTTTTCCCTTCTCCTCCTACTTACACAGATCTGGAAGCTATGACAGGGAGATTATGTCAGCAAGTCTTCAAATTTATTTCATATTTGACCCCTAGTTACTCCTCTGGTAACAATGTAACAATCTGGTAACAAAGCTGTAACAATGTTACAGCTCTCCTCATAAGGGGGAGTATCAATGGAGAACAGAACAAAGTCATGGAAAGTAGACCAACACTAAAAAAAAAACAGAGAATAATTTTGTTAGCCGAAAGCTGGAGCCATAACTCAAGAGTATGTCCTAGTGACCACTTTACAGTTTCAGCACTTCATTTGCCACCAACTCCCTGCTGTTCTGAATTCTCCAGATTCCTTGGCAAGCTGAAGATTCAGAGAGTACCAAATCTTGAAAATCCATCCTAACGGCTTAGGGACAAAAAAATTATCGCTGATACAAGCTGCCACAAGCCAAGACTATCTTTCCTGTCAGCCAAAGCTTATTTTGTCTACCTTAAATTTGCAGTGACCTGGGAGTAGATATGAGCAGCTTGAGAAGCTCCGGTGATATGAAGCAGTTTGCACTTCTGCCTGAGCCCTCTGACAAATAATGTTCTGACAGCCCTCAGCCCAAGCCCAGGACACACAGGGTTAGGTAAAGGGGATCTGAATTCTGGAAATTAACCTCTGAAGAATTGCCACCAGCTGGGTTTGGACAACCACTTTACCTTCACCTCTTCCAGAACAGGAGATGTGTGGTTTTTAGCTTGGTAGTCACTCTGCAACCCTGAACTTATCCCAGCTGAACAGCAAACAATCAGAAGGCACTGCAGGAGCACTAAATATTTGACAACCAACACCTTACATGTTTGTGCAAGTCTAAGCACTTCATTTTCCCTACTTCCTTCCCTTCCTCACTTTTTGATAGGAGAAAGCACCAATATGTAGAGATGAATCATGGAAAAATACTCTATTCTACAAAGGTATCCACCAGCCAAACACAACACTAAAATATTCTGGGCCTATATATAAACATATGATTAAAAAAACAGTTTATAACCAACACAGGGGTGTTGCCAGGTCATTGTGGTGTGCAAAAACCAGTCATTATTGAGAGGCAGCACAGCATATACCTGCCCTTCACAGTCCAAGCAAGCATGGTCTGACTTTTAGACTTTGCTGATTACATGTAGCTGGTTACAATAAAAATTCCATGTTGTGATACAAGGAAAATCATATCACTGTACCATAAGAGTCAGAACTACCAAAATCACCTCTAATTTTTTTAACATGGTTTAAGAGAAAGGAACAGTAACTAAAACTATTAAACACAGGTTACCAGACCAGTGCCGTTAAAATTGTTCTCAGTCAATAGGAAGAATACTAAATGCATATCCTAAAAATTTTCTACTTCAGTAGATTAATTGAAGATCAATAATTAAGCTATTTTAATATTTCTCAACTTACTTCGTAAAGCGCATGTCAATCAAGTCTTCCAAGTATGAACAAGTTCCCTAATTAGATCTTAAGTTCTCCAGCTGGAATCCAGGACCTATTACATTAAAAGTGTAGATTCTGTCTTAAAGTAGACTGTTGAACTTTACAGTGCTATAAACAGAATCATGCATATTCAGGAAAGAAAAAAAAAAGAGAAAGGGAATAACCCTATTTGATGTTTTAGTTAACTGTTAGCTCATACAAAAATTCTCACCAATTTCCATGAAGGGGTAAGGAAAGCTATCCAAAAGCAAGCATTTTTCTGCCTACCACAGGATATTGCATCAGTATTAGTATTTCCTACTCAGTAAGAGTCTGAAAATGTAAAACTGATCCAGTTTGAAAGTTTTATGTTTGAAGTTATTCAAGCTGGTATGTTCATAGTACTAGAAAGCACTGGAGAGACTAGAGACACAGAGAACTGTGTGGAACTAGAAGAGACACTGCAATAATAATTTACATGTTATAATAATCAAATAGTAACATACTAAACAAAGACCGCCAGAACTCATCCTGCTGGCAGTTAGACATATATAATCAGGACTTCCAAGACCAAAGCAGGATGTAAACAGATTGCAGTTTGTGTACTAATACTCCAGCCTTATCTCAGATTTAAAAAAATAAACCCAACAACAAAAAAAAAAAAGCAAGTTCAGAGAATGAGCACCAGTGCATCTGTCCAAGGGGCATATAATTGGTTACTCGAGGACTATTAGGCTGTTTCTTAGCAACCTCTGCAAGCTCTAATCAAGTAAGTCTGAGATTCTCATTTAGCCTTGAAATGCCTTGTCCCTTCCATCTAATGTAGCTTTCTATTGAGGAGCAGTCATTGCAACCACAGACAAAACCCAGGCTTACTACATGTTTCAGCTCAGAGTTGTTGCTATCAGAAGATCCTCATGTTAAATACACTTTTTACACTTTATTTAGCATCTGAGACAGTAATAATAAATATATAATTTTTCTCCCTTATATACAAATTAAAGGCTAGCTACAACTATAAAGAAAACCCTTGGGAATGGTTTAACAAATGAGCATGAGATATAGCTGAACTCTTATTAAACAAGATTTTATAACTGTAAGTCATTTCCCAAATATAATTACAAGAAAAATGGTTAATATCAAAAGCAGCAGTAGAGATATTTCAGGTAAATAGCAAGCATTTCTCTTAGAGCTGAATGGTATTTAAATCTTTGGTGATGCTGAAATGTGTCTACTATGTTGCACACATTGGACTTCTAAAATTAATTATCTTCAAGCAAAATCTGGCCATCAAACCAGAAAAAAAAAAGAAGCCAAGAGCACTGGAGTAATCAAAAAATAAACTCATCTGTTCAGTCCTAGCCCTGCATCATTCCTTGTCTGTAGTATCAATGGGCACGTGACAGACTTTGCTGAAGACAGCACTCAAATCATTTATGTCAAGTATTTTTCCGTGTACACTAAGCAAAGGCACTAAAAACTGTGGTTAAATCAGGGATGGCCACCCCTCCCCGACTCAAGGAGATCCACACCAGACCATCACAGTGTTCTCCTCAGCTCTCTGCCTCCCAGCAGGTCTCCCTGGGTGCACAGAGGGGAAGGGGCAGCTCCAAGGGAGCCCCACCACCCCACGGTGGGGGGAAGCAGAAGGTCAGTGCTGCCCAACACGAAGGGGCAGAGATGCTCTCAGCTACCCACACTGCTCCATCCCCCAGCCCTGCGAGCAGGGGCAGGGTGGGGGTGGTCAGGCTACACCTCCCACTCCTGTGAGAGCTGAGCAGCTCAAAAGCACTGAATGGACACGGCACGGCACATGACTGCCAGCAGTCACCTCTGACCGGAGATTGACCCGTTTTAGACACCGACTAACCAAAGCCAGAGCAGATTTCTAGGAAAAAGCCCATCAAAGGTTTATCACGGCACAGAAGAGGAAGGGGATGGTGGAGTCACTGCCAGGGAACAGTAGCAGCTATCCTTCAGGTAAGCAAATGGAGAAACACCAAAGAGCCAGGAGCACTGCCAGGACACCCTTATTCCTCACTCCTTGAAGCAGCCTCTCTGCTTCCAACCTGAGGCTCTGAATCTCCTTCCAGATCAGAGGATTACTGCAGCTAGAACTGGAGAGGCACAAGGGAGACACATGGGTGTGCTGGCAGAAAAGGCAGGGTCACTTTCTAGTCTCTTCATCAGGTTGAGCAGCTCTGAAACTGAGCAGGCTACGCAAGCAGGACCCACACAGAGTTGACAAAACATCGGGCTTGTTTTCAGAAGAGCAGGGAGGGAAGCTTTCTGGCACACAGTAACCCAGAGCTCCTGCAGATGACTAAGTATACGATGTGATCATAGCTCCTTTATGAACTTAGGGTAGTTTTTAAAGTATGTTCATAGCATGTATCTCAGAGCCAACACAAAGCAACACCTAGAGGAAAAACAAGCAAAGGAGTCAGACTACACAAAAAAAGATTAATTCCTCTCATCTCACCTACACAGTAACTCGAAGGCATTTCTCAACAGAGGGGCCAGACAGCCACTGGCCCACAGGGGACAAAACAAAAATAATTTTCAAAGCTAAAAAACAAAATCACAATTTACCTTACACATCTGTCTCAAATCTCCTTCTCCTACAAGAAAAACTTTGTGGCAAAAATACCTATTAACCCCAAATACACTAAAAATTTACTACATAAGTTTTGGCATTTTTTACAACCAGAAAATGTAGTTATTTCACATGATTTACTGTCTGACTAAAGCTTAATTTTCTGCAGCTTTTGTGATGAAAAACAGTGAACCCAGACAGCTCTCAAAGCAAGCTGCATTTGCACAAGAAGTACAAGCAGTGGCTTCAAACACCGAAGGCAGCTTCTGCCACACAAAGCTCCTCAACATCTACAGTAACACTGGAACCTCACATCACTCAAGGCACCTAAAGCACAGTGGGAACACAGACTAATTAGACCGAATATCAGAAGTCTGATATAACACAACCAATTATAATTTTACCCCAACTACACCCAAGACAAACCTGATTGTTTAAGGTTAAAGCTACAAGTTGTCATGTCCCCAGCAAACCTTTCCCATGCAGATTTTTACATTGAGAAAACAGCATTTGGAACATCCTTAAACAGCCCAGAGACAGCGCTACAAAGCCACCACTGCACTGCAGTGAATCAAACATGCTCTGCTTCTCCAGCTCACATCCTCTCGTGTAAGAGTAATCCTGACTGCTTTAATACCTATTCCATTTTCAGTCAAAGATTTAATGCCCACACCAGCTGTGTGGCTAGGAGTGTAGCATTTCATAGATAGGCTGGCTGGAGCACCTTCTGGAATAAAGATTAGAAAGGTGACAAAAGGTGTACGAGCACACTCTGAGTAGCTGGGAGGTGAGAGACTTCATCTGCAAGTTTTGACTTCAGCCTCAGTGTTTCCAATAAATAAGCACATGTTTATTTAAGGAAGCTTTCAAGGAGTATAAATAGAAGTGTTCTTTACTATCTGACCATCTCTGTGACATTCAAAAAACCCCCAGAACTTTATACCTCAAAGTTTAAATAGTTAGCAGAATACTGTCCTTCGAGGCATATTTATTTCAAAGACATAAGAAATTCTAGATTTAGTGACATGAATGCATGAAAGATTAAGAGTGCAAAGAGCACTTCTGCTTAAAATTAGAAGACAGATTTCCTATAGTTACATGAAACTTAAGTCTTTAGACTTTCTATTCCGGGCAAGCTGCAAATAGTTGCTGGCACACACAGCATGCCAATAATAAATCCCTTTTTCAAAGAGTGGTTCTGAAGTGGTCACCATTAAGGCCTTGGTTCTTTTTTAGAGGTGACACCTGCAGCTGCTATTGAAATCAACTGGAGTTGTCACTGCTCAGCATTGCTGAAGTCACTCCCTAAAACATCACTCCATTTTCTCCTTTTAAGAAAGAGAAAAACAAAACCTGAAAATTACCGTTTGCATTTGTGTCACTTGAGACCAAAGGGACATAACTTTTATAATAAACTATTTCCTCAGCCTTTTGTTTCTGATCAAAAAGTCTTCAAGGCAAATACAGTACTGAGTACGTGAAAGCACATCAATTCCATGATCTACCTCCCCAAAACTGAGAAAACATGGATCCATGTTTTCTGCTTCCCAGTGCATTTGTCCATGAACTGGACAATAGGAAATATTTTGGCATGGCAGCTCCACAGGAGTCTATAGTCTGCTGACAAGCCCATCAGGCAGAGGTAGTAGGTGTGCACCAAGTTCAGGTGGCAGAAAAATAGAAAAAAATAATCAAGTATAGTCAGCCAAGCCTTCCACCTGGAGAAAAAAAGCTACTGGTAAATAAGACATTAAACATTTATGTAGATCATCAATATGCAGCTATCAACTACATTATTTTTTCGTGTGCTAATGAGGTGTGATGCATGTACATTATGACCCATCACTACCAGGTGAATTTTACATTTTGGCACAAGGTCTTGCTCTCAACTCCTTATTCCCTGCCCTCAGGGCCTGTTTGGAACTGTGCTTTTGCAAGCACTTTCCTTAAGGAGGAGTTTCAATGGAGCAAAGAACAGCTAATTACAGGTAAAGCTTGCTGTGTCTCCCCTGATGTTTCATTTGTCAAATTGTAATCTTTTTCATGAGAAAAACCATAGCTACTGTTCCTCTGGTACAGCGATGCACAAGTACCTTTTCCAGTGCTATATGGCCTAACTTTAACCTGCCTAATTTAAGCATATCTGTCCCGATGGGGTGTCATCCCAGATGACAGGATGCATGTTTACTCTATCAGGCAGCAGAGAGTAATCTAATCCAGGATATTTTCATTACAAAGCCTCAAGATCCTGATCAGAGAGCAGTGATGGCTGTGTTGAGACAGGAGGTAGACCAACTGTGGATCTACCAGCCAAACAAAAATAGACAAGAGCACTTCCTCCAGCCAGGGTATCTAGTTCCCTAGAGGCACCAAGGATCCCAGATAACGAGCTCAAACTGTGGACATCTTCCAGGGCCCAAACACCTTCATTTCTCAAATTAAAAGGACTGGGAGAGCTTGGTGCAGAATCCCAAAGTTAAGCAGACAACATGTGGAAGTGCCAAGCAGAATGCTGTACCCATTAAGCAATAAAAGCTGTAAGGTCAAGTATTCCTGCTCAGCTTTTGGCAGGGGAGGGGACGGGCTGCTTTCTAAGAAATGTAACATTTACTGCTGAAGCCAAGCTATCCTCTCAACAGCTTTAAATATTTGATGGTTCACACTCCTATGTATGTTTTAAATCAAAACTGAACCCCTCCAGGCATTTGGATGAGACTCACACATGGACTGCATATGGAGGAAACTCACACTGAGCCTGGACATTAAAATCATATACATTTTTTTATCTACCTGGACATTAACATTACTTCAGAAGCTAACAGAGAGGTGCTACAATCACACTCTAAACAGGAAAAAACATTAAGATAGTGCCCCAAAAAAAAAAAAAAGAAAGAAAAAAAAATCAATTTGTTGCCTAATCCTACTGGGGAAGGTACCCTTTACCCAAGCAATTTGCAAGGGCTGCCAGAAATTCTGCCACCTCTCCTTCAGATTGGTTACACAGACTCCTAGCTAAGCACCAAGGAAAGGAGAGGTGAAAATGCTCTGCTACTTATCTCCAAGGCCCTGAAGTTCACCTGGGGAGTTCAGAGCATACAGTACCCATGGGTGCACTGCACCTCCTGTCAGTCACACCAGGATCTCAAAAACAGAGGGGCTGAGAGGAGCTAATGATGCATACTGTAATACCTGATTTCAACATCCACAACTAGTCAGAACAATTCCTTTATATGACTAATTAACTGAAGTAATGGATGCCATAACCAATATTTACGGTAGAGGAAAAACTCTGAATTCCCTGAGGGAAAGAACAGGGTGGAGGGAAAAACCACACACACAACTCCATTTCATGGCATCTTGCAAAGGAGTACAAGAAATGGTTCCACATAACCCATCCTGCAGAATGACTAACTTTGACACACTGTCTTCAGAAGCAACCTTCAGTTAACCCCAAATCTAAAATTCTGCCAATGGCTATTGATAAATATTAATGTGCCAGGTATTTCTGAAGCTTCAGTGTCTGAACAAACAGCTTTGTGCTAGGGAAAAAAAAAATGCTCAAGACTAACAAGCCAAAACTGTAACTGATCAGAATCAGTTCTTCAAAGCTACTGGAATTCTTCTGCCTTCTTTGTTTTAAAGTTGCACATAAATTTTAATTGCTTCATTTGTTTGTTAACAATCTCAAACAAGCATTAAGCTTCAAGCTTTACAGCAGGAGGCAAAGAAAAAAATGTGAGGTAGGTGGGTGAAGAAGACAGCTGTATTGTTCTAGCTGTTCCTCAGCCTCTCCCACTGCCAGATTTCTGTGGATGATGTATCCCAAGGTAGCAATTTTAAGAACTTTCTGGCACTATCCCAAGCTCCCTCTTGCAAATCAGAGATCAGACTAATG
>VXAC01007146.1:386985-529014 GCA_013399225.1 Rhipidura dahli
GGCCGCGCCCAAGGCAGCGCCCCGGCAGCTGGACCTGCTCAATAACGGGGGAGCGGGAGCAGCGCCGACGGGAGCGGGCGCGGGGGGGAACACCACACAAAAAAAAAGGTGATAAACCAGAGCGCGATTAACAACCTACCGGCCACGCGAACTGGAAGGGAATAACAATCCTGCCCGTCTCGGGGGTTCTGCCTTGGTGGGAGTATTTGTTGCTGTTCAAATAGAAAATATTTCCACCGAGAACGGGGGTAGATCCGACTCCGTAGTTGCAGGGTCCGACCGGGGTGATCTTGGCCTGATATTCCTTGAGGCAGACTTTCACGTAAGTGTCGCACTCGTCCCGGGAGCAGTCCAGGTTCTCGGGGCTTTTCATGCCATCGCAGCATTCCCCATTGAACAACTCGCCGTTTACATTCCGCACCGAGTTAAGCTGCAGCTCGAAATAGCCCGTGGACCGGGACACCTAAAAATAAAAACCGAAGGGGAGACAGCCTCGTTACTACCGCGGCCGGGGGCAGCGCCGGCAGCGCGGGGCTGCGGGTACCCGGCTCCCCGCGACAACTTTCGCCGGCTGCAGGTTTAACCCCGCCACGGCAATATACATATGTGTACATATGCATATATACATAGTGTTATAGATATAAAAATAAATAAGAAACGAGCAAGGTGCACAGGGAGCGGGGAAAAGGGAAAAGGCAGCCGCGGCACCCCGCGGCCGGAGNCCCGCAGCGCGCCGGGGGGCGCAGGGCATGGGCTGCCTGCGGGGCCGCCCGGAGCGCTCCACCGCCGCCGCTCCCCTCCCACGGGCTCCGCTCGCCCTCTGTGCGCCTCGGCTCCGCGGACACCCAACAAGTAGGTGCCGGAGTGACAGCTTCATTACCCATTCGCCGCCGCGGCCGCTGCCTTCATATTAATGAGGGGGACGGCCCGGCCCCGCGGCCGGCGGGTGGGGCCAGCGCCGCTCCCGCCGCGGCTCTTAAAGGGCGGCGGGCGGCTCTCGCTCCGCCCTGCCCGCAGCGGGGTCCGTCAGCCCCAGGTGGTGGAGAGGGATGAGAGATGCGGGACTCGCGGAGGAGCGCGGGTGGGGGACACACACCTGCGTATCGGTGGATGTGGGGTGGGCACCCAGCCCACGGNGTACCCGGCTCCCCGCGACAACTTTCGCCGGCTGCAGGTTTAACCCCGCCACGGCAATATACATATGTGTACATATGCATATATACATAGTGTTATAGATATAAAAATAAATAAGAAACGAGCAAGGTGCACAGGGAGCGGGGAAAAGGGAAAAGGCAGCCGCGGCCCCCCGCGGCCGGAGCGCAGCCCCCCGCGCCCCATCCCTACCTGCACACAGGAGGCGAGGAGCAGCGCCAGGCCGAGCGCGGCGGCGCGGGGAGCCCGGCTCGGCCGGCCGGCGCCCCGCATGCCTCCTGCTCCCGCTGCTGCTCCGNAGGTGGTGGAGAGGGATGAGAGATGCGGGACTCGCGGAGGAGCGCGGGTGGGGGACACACACCTGCGTATCGGTGGATGTGGGGTGGGCACCCAGCCCACGGTGTTGGAGGAATAGCCACGGGATGTATGCGGCCGTAGAGGAGGAGGGTGTCGGGTGGGTGCACCTCTGCTTGCGAGGGAGTAGGCAGTGTGTGCGCCCACGAAGGCGTGGAACTGCCCAGGGAGTGTGCAGACATGTATGGAAGAGCACACACAGCTGGAGAATTATTGGGGTGGGAGTACCCCAATAATGCAGGAGTTAGCACTGGTGTGCAGGAGTGCTGGGGAGAATCACCTACAGCTGTGCAGGAATGCTCAGGGTGGGATCGCCGACAGCTGTAAAGTAGTGCTCAAGCAAAGATCACCTACACCTGTGGGGTAGTGCTCAGGGGGATCACCTACAGCTGTGGAGGAACAGTATGCACTCAGTCCCGGAAGACGGCCCCGGTTGGCTGTGCCTGCAGTCGTGTAAGCGCAAGGTGTGTGCAGATGTAGCCACGGAGGAGAGCAGAGCATGGGATCATCCATAGTAGCGAAAGATCATGCGTGGTGCGTGTGCCCACAGCTGTGGAGGAGTGCGTGGAGTGGAACCCGTGGTTCCAGAGGAGCGCGGAGGCTGGGGACACCCACAGCCCCAGAGGAGTGCGTGGGGTGCACGGACCCCCAGCTGTGCAGAACCACATATGGCTGTGGAATAGTGCTTGGGGTGTGCGCACCCACGCTCATGTGGAGGCACAAAGGGGGTGTGAACCCACAGCCCCGTAGGAGCTCACACAGGAGGGCTTGTAGAGTGACATGTGCGGCACACAGAACAGATGGCCAAGTGGTGGATCATGTCCTCCTCCAGTGGTGGCTCAAGCAAATATGAGGGTAACCGCGCGCTTAGTTTAAGCACCCTGTGATTTTGATCCCCGCTGACAGCTATGAAAGCTATACATCCAGACAACTGCGTGCTATGGATACGCTATCAAAGCCCAGATCTGCACTTAGGACCTAAGTTTTCCTACCGTTTCTCTCCCTCCCCCCTCTCCCCATTTAACTCTTTCGTACTGATCATCCACCGGAGTGGTCAATAGGAGAACAAACAGCTCAGAAATCAAAGGGCTGTCAAGTTCCCCTGAGCAGAAAAGCTTTCAGAGAGCCTCCCCCTGCCTTTTCAGCGCCCCGCTGCCCCCGTCCCTCCAGCAGCCAGCCGGCACGCTGCTCCTCTGCTATTCATGGCCAGCGTGCAGCTGCAGCTACTCTCCTAGGCTGACACAGCAGCAGCTGCTATATGTGTGCCAGCTGGCTAGCCGCTCTCCAAAATCCTCTTGTCCGCCCCGCTCCCCTTGCTTTCCTGCTTCCCCACCTACAGACCTGCTTCTCCTTCCCCACCACGTCTCCCACTTGCCACAATCTGCTCCAGTTTCCTATCTTCCTCACTGTCCTGAGCCTACCCCTCTGCTGTCCTGGTTCACCTTACTTGCTCTCCAGGAAGCATCCCCTACTTTCCCTCTCATCCCTCTGGAGCTCAAACAGGAGCTCTCTGAAGTGGATAGGTGAATATTGCTTTTAATTATTTTATGTGTCCTCTCTTTGAAACTGTGCCTCCCAAGGTAACTGCGTTCAAGCATTTTTTTGGTTAAGATAACCTCTGGGATAACCACCTTTAGAAGGCGGCAGAGGGAAAGTGGGGAGAGCTGAGGGAGGGTTGTTATGGGGGATTGAGGTCTCATATTAAAGTTGCTACGTTTTGTTAATCAGAAACTCCACTGAGCCTGTACTCCTTGCCCAGCTGAGCTGCTTGCTGGCTTCCAAATGGACAGGCAAACGCTTTTTAGTTTTTAATTACTCTTCTGGTGTCTGAAGGGAAGGAGTTTTTTAGACGAGCTTTCTGCCTAAAGATTATTGTGTGGTGGATGGCAGCCAAAATATTTTGCAAGACAGGTATTTTGTTTGCATGTATCACGATAAACAAACAGAAAACCTCACAATCTACCTTCAGCACTATGCGGTCAATACGCCTGTGGAGGAAGACATATATTTTTATCACCAAGCTAAGCAAATGTAATACACAAGAAAGATGATCCAGTAGTTACAGCATATGCTCAGTCTCTACAGAGCCAAGCTCGGTTACCTGCTGTATCACAGAATTTCTTTGTTACCTTGAGCGCACTGCGTGCTCTTTTTTTGCTTTAGTTTTGCCTTTGTAAATATTCTACAGTACTCAGAAAATCTGGTGCCATTTTAAAATGCTTTTTCTCACTGTAACCTGACTTCACAAGAGCAGAGAGGGGAGGTGCAGCTATTTCCAGCCATTCTCTCTGCTTGGGGAAATTTTCATTTTATTCTTCTTGGTGCTGCAGCCCCATTTTCAGCTTGAACTCCTTAGTTCTCTTGCTGTGGTTATTATTTTTCAAGTGCTGTGGAATTTCACTCTATTCTTCTTCAGGTACAGAAAGCTGTTTCATTACAGTTACACACAGATAGTGATGGTTTTCAGGCAATGCAGCAAAAATATTTCTTAACAAATGAACTTTGAGCTTTTAAAAAAGCCTAGTGGCCAGATCTGGAGGTGGATGCTGAGCAAGGTTAAGAGGAGACATCCCTTGCCTCTTGGACAATGTGCATCAGATGACCCATGAGTGACCAGCCCTGAAGGAGGGCAGCCCAGCCCCTGGCACTGTCCCTGCCTTTCCACCAGAGCTGCCTCCTGCTAGCGTTTGGACAGAGATGAAGTTGGGTAAGAGGAAAAGCAAAACACCCTATGCAGTCTTTGGGTACCTAGATCATTTCCAACCGAACTCCTGCATCCAGGAGTGGAGTGGCAGGATTTGCCCCCTTTTCCTCCAGCATTTCCAGGGCTCTGGGCCCCTGCTGCAGGACAGCTCTCAGGACCGGGCTTCCCCTGCTCCAAGCAAGCACGCCGGAGGCGGCTGGCTCCATAACTCATTCCCAATCAGCTGCACACTCCCAGGCCTGCTCGAGGCCCTGGCTGCCAAGTGTAAGCAAGTGTCTCCTCTTACACCCACACCTGCAGCCCAGCCTGCTGTCACCCAACCCTCTGCCTCCCTCGGCTGGCCTGCATCTGGCTGCCCCCTGCGCCAGCAGCCATCCTTTTTCCACTGGGTGAGGCCAAGAGCTTTGCTTCCCCTCTGTGAAGTCATTGTCCCCTCACCTTCCCCAGAGAAAGTTCCCTGTGCCTTTGTGTTGGGTCCCGGGGGTGTCCATGCAGTCCCATGCAGGCAGGCACCTGTCTGCTGCTCAGGGGGAGTTGATATAAATTTCCCTATGCTGAGCACAAGGTTTGAGGTGCTGTTCTTTTGCTCCCTCTTCACCAGAACAAGGGCTGTCAAGATCCAGATAAAAAAAAGAATAAAAACATAAACATCCTCCCATTGCTTCTCCCTTTCATCCTCCTGCTGCTGTTCCTTGTCTTTTCCCTTTTCCCTGGCAACTCCTGATGGCAGTAGCACAGGGGCTGTGCATGATAAAGGGGTGAAAATAAGGCTGGGAAAACTCATTCTTGACTTTAACAGAGGTTTGAGCGTGCAGCCAGCAGTTACTCATCCTGCACAGGGGACAGGACTGGAGAACATGGGTCCCTGTGGCAGGGGAGGGATGCACTCACCACCAGTCCCAGGCAGGGTGGAGTGCCGATATCCCACACCTCCTCATTCCTGGCCCTCCAGGCCAGGATTTTAGCGTTTGTGCTCTAGCCATGCACTTGTGCTAAGGTTATGCCTGCAAATCCTTTGCAAGTATGCTCTTCAAATCATTTGCATAAAATATCCCCAGAGGATCTCAGCAGCTGGGAAGTGGTGGGGTTTGTCCGTGTGCCTCGGAGATAAAGGGATGCCATTTATCTATATGGACATGGCCATACCTCTCACTTACCCAGGCCAGAATGTGTCCACTTGGGAAAGTTAAAGGCAAAAAGATCACTTTGGATGCTGTCCATCTGAAAATTGGCACGGTAGGAGTTAACCCTCCCTTTGTGGCCAGAAAGGCTACAGCTGCTTGTCCTTGAGAGCAAGGCATTGCTGGACAGAACCAGCTGTGAAGAATTAATTTCTCTCCTTCCTTCTCCATGTGAAGCCTTGTGGGCCAGGGTTAAGGCTATGGATAGAGAATACTGCTCAGGAACAGAGTTAGAGGGTAACCAGTTGAGAAGAATTTTCTTTCTCTCTTCTTTGTGTAACTTGTCTGGAGCAAGGTATTTTGGGTTTTGCTCTGGACTTGGCAGGGTAAAGACATGTCTTGTCCCTTGACTTTGACTGAAGAGTCCTGTTGGATTCATATGGCTCGTGTAACGTCTTTACCAAGTGTGTTACATGCATGTGTTTGCTCTTCATGGAAGCAAACCAGACCTGAGCTGCAAAGATGTTGGTTTGAAATATCATCCAGTATAAGACCTGGGAGTGGTTTCTCTTAGGTTGAACTGCTTGTACAGCCCAAGAGAAGACCAGGTGGAGAAGGCATAAGGTAGTGCTTATATTTGTCTTCCTTCCTGACTACTACGAGGAAAGTAAAGTTATGCCTGATGGAAGTTGTGCCAGGAAAGGAGCTGAGATCTTGGCAGCACCCTTTCCTATTTCATTGGTTGCCCAGCTCTGATCTGGCACTGGTGTCTTTGGGCTTTAGAGCAGAAAAGAGGTGGTTTCCTATCGTTTTAACTTTGCAGCTGGCATGCTTTCTGCTTTTGGGGCCTGGTCTTCTGCCAGCAGAAGCATGTGCTGACTCTGGCCCGAGGAGACAGTTGGACACGGTTTGTACAGCTGGGTACTGAAGGCCAGCAGTATTGATAAAGTGAAGGAGAAGCACTGACAGCCTTTGAGAGCTCCTCCCCACTCATCACCACCTGTGTGTGAGCCCTGCTTAAAAGGGGAGCACTTGGGGTGAGGGTGGAGCTGTTAACTGGTGACTTGGGAAAAAAATAATTTGAAAACCAGCTCATCTTACTTCTGAGGCACAATCCACTGTCTTAAAAGTGAAGTTCTTACTCTCCTAGTGGCTTGCCTTCTTTGTGGGTTTTCAGAAAACAACGCATCAGAAAAGACTTTTCAAAACTGAACCATGCTGTGTGCTATGTCTGCTACCCACAGCCAGCCTTTGCTCCTCAAGTTCATTGCAGTCATCCTCAAAGAAACACCTGCCCGTGGCTTTCCTGGTGCATGAATCACCCAAAGCAAGGTCAGAAGGGATGTCCAGAGACTGTCTAATTTATCCCATTCCACAAGGAAGGACAAACAGTGCCTGCTTCCTGCATAATGGCAGATTAAAAACATTCTCAGATAGAAATTTCTTTGCTGTATTAACCTGTTCTAATGTTTAACCATCAGAAAATGCATGCTGCTACATTACTGCATTTTGATCCTGCTTCCTGACCAGTTTGTAATAGATGTGGATCTCAGCAAATGCCCTTCCTCTCTGCTGTTACCCTTTATATATTCGAAGACTAGTGTCATGCCTCTCTCTGATGTCTCTTTTCTAGAATTGAAAAAAAGAATATTTTTTGGGTATTATATGATTGTTAACCATATTTCCCAGAGCCTTCATCATTTTCATGGTCCCACGGTAGTTCCTCTATCCTGGTTCCTCAATTAACTTAAATTCCAGTGCCCCAGACTGGACACAGAGATCCAATGAGATCTTTGCAGCTCTGGGTGAGATGAGAGGAGTGCATCATAGACCAGGCAGAAATCACTCCTGACTCTACCTGCCACATGATGCTTGCTTAAATAAATTTTTTTCCTTCTCTTTTTTTTTTTTTTTTCTTTCAACAGCATAGTGTTGATGACTTCAGTTTGCTTTGCCATCCATTGAGCATCTGTTTAGTCTTGGAGCTTTAGGAAAAACATCTAGGTGATCTAACAAATTTGTATTAGCCATTACTCATTTCTTTTTTATTTTCCATTTCTTTATTCCAGTTTTCTCTGGAAATTCCAATGGTGTTGGCTTGTGCCATAATATTAAGCTCATCTCTTTTCTAAAAAGAAGTCTCACTTCTGCAGTATTCTGACACCTCGTTTCTCTGTGGGATCCCAGGGAGCTGTCAACAGCCGTGAGATTGCTTTTACAAGCAGTCTAAGCACATTATATGTAATCAAGGCAAGTATTCTTTACTTATCCTTTCTTCTTTCTAGACTGAGATCTTTCCCTGTCATCCATGGCACCAACTGTGCAAACTATTCAGGTGCAATTGGTCTTCTTACTGAAAGCTGTGGTGAAGAAGGTAGGTGCTTTTCTTCCCTGTTGAACAGTTCTTCTGATAGATGGCCTTCATGTCCCTGATAATGTATTTTATGTTTTCTTGATGTGCTCTTGATCCTGTTGGTTGTATTTCTTTTTGCATCTTGATTTTTCTTGTTTGGTCCCTACATTTTTCAGCCTATGCATTTACATTCCCATGCCAGTGAATCTCTTTTCCATTTTCTGAATAAACCATTTCTTTCATTACAGGTCAATGAAATGGTCATATTTTAAGCAAATAGTTTGTGTCTTACAAAAGCTGCTTTCCCTGCTCTGCTGGGATTGTTTGAATTGATGTCCTTGCCATTGTTTCTTTAAGGTACTGCAAACTTTCCTGAATTCTCTTTTCTCTGAGACTTATTATCAGTACTGTGGTTTTTGAAATATGGTTTCTGGAAGTCCATTGTATTTATTTTGCTGTTTTCCTTTTTTCCTTTCCTATGGCTTGTGAACTATGTTGTTTCATGGTCATTTTCACCCAAGCTGCATTCCTCTTGCATGATATAAGTGGTTCCTCTCTTTGGTCAAACTCATTTTGATAATGTATCAAGATTTTAATCTCTTACTTATTCCTTATGCTGTTTGTATGGTTCCATCAGGTAATCTAACCTCTTCAGCAGCCCTCCAATGATTTTCTAATGAGTAATGGTATTTCCCCCCATTTATAATGGCTCCGCCCAAGTATTTGATGCTTGTATTTACGTGTTCCCTTCTGAAATCAGTCCTTGTGGGTCCTAGTTGCATTAATTCAGCAGGTCAGGGCACAGAGATGCTCTTCCTGTCTTGCACTGAGTGATCACCACTTTGATCACCAGCTCTTTTTCTTGGAACATCCATCCAGGTTCAGGCAAGCCAAAACCTTCTTGATGATACCACCTGCACAGCCATGCATTCATTTCCAGGAATAGAGTTATAAGTAGCTGATGCCACTCGTGACCAAAATAGCTAGTGCTTTATTCATGGAAGGAATTTTCCCTTCCTCCTTTAATCCATGAAATGGCCTGACCAACGCTAAAAAAACCACTCTGGATATGCAGAGTCTAGACAAGTGCCAACACATCAGATCTCTGATTCCCATGGAAAAATCACAGGAAATTATCCAAGTTGCAGTTAGCAGTTTATCTAATGGAAACCTAATCTAGATTCAGACTAAGACACTGGCATCTTTGATGATCTGCTGTGAGAGGAGAGAGGTCTGGCATCCCTCTCCTGTGTCTGGACCACTTGTCAGAGCAGAAGCTCTTGCTGACCAGAAGATGCTGTTTTCTTGCTAAGAGGCAGTGGCAGAATTCAGGAAAATGCAATAAAATGTTTGTGTCTGGAAAGAACATATTCAGTGAGCAGGGAGGAAAGCAGACATCTGTCTATGCAATAATTTGCTATGGTGCAATGTATTGTGGTATATTTACATAGATACATAATGGTAATTTTCTCTTCATACAAAGGCATTCCTTTCTCCATGTTAGCCATGAGGCTGGGCTTAACCAGCTCACACCTTGTTAAACTGAAATGTGAGTAAGATGGAGAGTATGGTAGATAACGGAATAAAAAAAATATTAGTTATTTAAAAATTGTATTCCATCTTCTTTGAGAGCATCCTACTCACTGTCAGTAGAGCAGGGTTCATGCACTCCTCAATGATATTAGACTCTTTCAGAGCAGCTGATAATGTTCATTATTTCTGATGACCTGGAAAACATACCCAGCACTGGAGGAGTGGGGATTGCTTTTTGTTAGCGTTCTATGACATGTAGAGACCACTGTGAGACAATTTGTGGTAAAGCAGTCAGACCTAGGGAAGTGCAGATCTGTACCTGGCACTGCTGAACATGAGCTGGGGATGAACCAGTGCGGGCATCATGCCAGTCCAGCCTCAGCAACAGAGAGGCACAAGAGGAGCTCTTCCAGTTGTGCACTTACACAGTGACACTGATTTAAAGGTAAAAAACAAAAGCACAGTAACTATAACAGTCTTACAGAGTATTTTTCCAGTTGCTAATAAATTTATTTGAATTGCTCTTCCATGCGTGATTTGAACTCATTATGTGTTCATGCACTCCTCCATTTCTCTCACTGACACCTCCAGCCATTCATCTTTTGCAAAATAAACTTTATGAAAATTTTCTTTTTGGGCTTCTCTCTGGCTGAAGTTGTCAGAGAAGTAATTGTCTGTATCATAGCTCTTAAACTAAAATACCTGTGCCCCTGTCTCCATTAACACTGGGATCTCAGTGAGTCTCTGACTTTTCCTTCAGCCAGTGCTTTCCATAAGAAGGTGATGTGCAGGAGCAGACCTCGAGCTTGCAGAAGACAGCTCAATTCATTTGAGATGAGTGACTGGGAGACTGGACCATGCCATCCACTAGGATGGATCAGACTGACATTCGCAATTCATCTATTTAGGCCCCAATTAACCATTCATATAAAATTTTTTATCACTTCTAGTTAAAAGCACACATAAATGAGAGCTTCCTCTTCTGAACAGGAGACTTTGCTCCAAAACAGAATTCCTTCTTCCTGAAGCCAGGCAAAATAACCTGAGAGGGATGAGAGATGATTCATCTACCAGCACTCTCCATCAAAAACTGTAGCTAAAACAAGATTACTAAGAAGAAGAGTGCTATTAAAGGAGGAAACTGCTGTGGTAATTTTGTTAAGGAACATGAGATTATTTAAAAGCCTTTTAAAAAGTATGTTTGTTCCGGGAGAGGAGGGATGAGGGTGGATTTTAGAGGAAGGGAGAAAGATTATATTAGTCTTTCTTGCCTATAAAATTCATGCTGCTTCCCTTGCCCTCGCCAGCAATTTCAGGAGCCATTGTAAGTCATTACCCCAGCCCTAATGAACAGGGGACAACCTGCACCTTAGCTTTGCACAAGCTGAATGCATAGGAAAAAAAGGTTGTGCAGTGTGGAGGTTTTGGTGCACTGCATTGCGCATAATTACAGGTTAAGATATTTTTCTAGCTGTATTTGTTCTGGTGGTGACAATTCCTGGAATCCTCACACAGCAGCAGTCTCACATTGTTCAGGGCTGCTTTATAAAACTCTCAAAGCCATGAACAAGAGAGCCTCAAAGCCTGTGCCTCACTTCCCTTACCGATAACCAGGTTTGCACCTGCTCAGCACACAAAGCAGTGATGAAGCAGGGCTGCCAGCACTTCCAGCAGCCTCTGCTGTGCTGTTCACAGCAAACTGCACAGCACACACATGGCAGTGTAGCAGCCAGGGGATGCAGGAGCAGAGATTGGGGTGGTTCTGTGGGGATGGTGTGGTGCTGGCTGCAGGCCTTAGCCAGGGATTGCTGCTGGGTTTGGTCTGCCCATTGTGCACTGGCTCTCCCGCCAAGCAAAGCCAGCACAAATGTCCCTGGGACTGAGGGCCAAACCTTAGCCTGGGACATTGGAGATTCTATTCTGCTTCTGAAAGTGACTTCTTCTCATACCAAATGGGCATACTGCAACTATTACTGAGAGAGATAGGAAGGGGATTTGTGCAGATGCAGATCACTGGCCAGGAGGTACAAGTAGTCTCTCCAAATGGTATTCTGTGTACACAAAGCAGAGGGACTAAAGGGATCCATTAAACCAAGTACTGCAGCTGTACGAAAAGCATTTTGTGTACAGTGTCAACTTGCAGCCAGAGCTGTGCATTTTTATCAGGTTTTCAAGGTCAGACAGGAGCTTGGTGGTGATCTGGTCTGACCTCAACTGGTTTTCAGGCTTTCACTCTGCTTGCTGTTATTAAAAGAGAGGCTGTGCAACAGGGCTCCCCATGACTGGATCAGGACAGGCTGCTCATGGGGCGGAATTTGGCCCAGGGGATGGCAAAAATATTGAGAGAATACTGCTGAGAAGCAGAAAGCTCCAGAAGTCAGCATGGGTTGTGTCTGTGCATTTCTCCCAGACAAGGGAGGAGTGCTGTGGAACAGAGCTGATACCTGTTTGTTCATTGTAATTTAATGGCATGTTTTAAATGCAGAGCTCCACTGAGCAGAATGGCTTAAAACTTTGGCTTTGTGATGTGTCAGGATGGGGGATTTGAGAAAACTGTGGCAATTCTGGACTTCAAAAAGAGAAATGCTACACAAAGGAACTTGGAAGCTGAGGAAGTTGAGAGAGCTTCCAGTAATGAACAATTTTGAAAAAAAACAATTTAATTTATGCTGGGGAAAAAAAATCAGGATGTGGCTTGTTTTCTGTGGTTAATCCCTTCTAAATATTTAAAGAGAAAAAAAAAAGGCAATGGAAGTAATGCTTTGTTTAAAAATAGGATCAGAAGTTCTACTAAACACATTAAGAAATGCTTCAGCATATTGCACCCTGGGATCCCTCTCCTGAAACATGCTCACCCTACTCAGTGAATTCTGGAAGAGTCAAAAATGACTTTGCATTTTTAAATCTACATCTAGACTTTGGTAGCCTTCAAATTTGGGTTTAGCCCTCAAAGCATGTGTCTAAAGCATATGTCACACACAAGCCATGCTGTCCATATGCAAAGAAACAGGAAATCAGACCTGCTGTCTCTGAAATGTGCAAACTGACCTGGGTCTGGAGAGAAACCCTCCCCAGCTGTGGTGTCAGACCCTCCATACGACTGGCTCAGCCTCTCCTCACTGCCCTGCCTCGTGGAACCTCTCTCTGCAGGCCAGCAACGTGCCCAAGGCCTCTGAAACCCTGGATCCATCCAGCATGGACCAAAACACAAGGAGCTGGCTGCATGCCCAAACACAGGGTTTGTGGGTGTATTGTGTCCTTGCATACATTTCCAGGGAAAACATATTACACCTAGCTTCAGATGCCAAACTTCTCCAATTATGAGAGAACAGTAATTCACCGAGGAGTAAGTATTCCTTCAATTTCCTTTCCTTGGAAATGATACTGAGAATCTGTTCTGAATGGAGGCAGATGAAAAATGCTACATGTTAATGCATATTCTGGGTTAGCTGTCTTTGTTAAATTAGAATGAATGCTGCTCATTTCCCATCTGGTCCTCTTTGACATTGCTTCCAGAATATATTCACAGCTCTTATTTGTACAGTACAAATGGCTGGCTGTAGTACCAACTTTACCTTTTATAGGCTGCTAAAATGTTGGTGCCAGATCGCAAAATAACGTTCTACTTCTAGGAAGCATCTGTGGGCATTGCTTGCTCCAACAGCTTTCTTTTTTTCTTCCTCTTATTTTCTTTAAGTGTAACCATGTATGTGAAGTGAGTTTGTTGTCAAACCAAGTGAAAGTTGATGGCTTGACAGCTCTGGAGCCTGCAATCTTCCTGGAGCAGTGAGGATGCAGCAGGCAGATCAAGTGAAGTGCCCTCTCATCTCTTCTGCACAGCCTTCCCCGAGGGCTGAAAGCACAGATATTTCTTCATCTGCAGCTGCTGGTTGGTGCCTTTGCTGGCTGCTGTGCCCAGGGATTTTGTGCTCTGGATCCCTGCGTGCTTCGGGCTGCCCTGAAAAATACCAATGCAAGAGCAACTGAGCAGCTCTGAGCCAGCGCTGAATCCAGCGCTGCTGACCTGAGCTGGTTTCCTGATTATTCCTAAATCTTTTCATCCATGAGTGTTTGTTTCTGGCTGTTTCCTTAGCAGGCTCCCTGCTCCAGCAGCCTCTGCCCCTGCCCTCTGATGCATTTCAGACCCACGTTGGTAAACAGAGTGTTGTGATCCTAAACGCCCACGTTGCTCTGCCTGGAGTGACCAAGGGCTGCAGCGTCGCGCTGGGAATTCTCACCATAGCAACTACCAGCATTGACAGAATTTGGTACTCATTAAATAGGCTGTTTGTTTACCTCTCAGGCAGCAAGAGTAGACTACAACCAGGGCTGAAACACCGCCAGCTGAACAATGCTGGGCTGCCATCGTAGCTTCATGTGTGGAACTCATAATTATTGTGTTCTGTAAGTGAAACAGATACGGAAAGCCTGTGTGGGATGGGAGTGTTGAAGATGTAGGGTGACATGGTATTATTATCAGAAGAACAGCAAGCGTGCTCATCAGACAGTGCTATGTGCTCTCGATGGATCCAGCAAAAAGTGAGTCCTGAGCCACATTCCCTTGACAGATGATCTAAATGGCCATGGTCACAGAGGTCAGTATGTGGACTTATCAAGCAGCAAATGCACAAGGAGGGGTAAAAAATTATTGGTACCCCAGCAGAAAATGCTGAAGCTTGCAGGCAGAAGCTCAGTGCTCAGCCTCTCAGGGATCAAAAGTATGGGAGTGGTTTTTAAGATGGTGGTCATTGCCCAAAATGCAGGACCACCTAACAGTGCCAAAGTGACTTTCAGAAAACATCTCCCATCATCCATGCAACCATTTCAGTTCCAGCAGTGTGGCATCTGCCAGCCTCTGGGCAACCCTGTGCTTCCAGTGGGGCATTGCCTGCTGGGGAGCTCCTGTCAGCTCTGCTCAGCAAGGGATACTGGTGATAAAAATGAGAGGCAGCACCACAGCTGAACCTCTTCTGCCCACCACACTCTGTTGGGGTGATGGCTTTCAAGACCTTCACAGGGGTGCTCCTGGGTACCCACCACTGCTTGGGCAGGAGCAGGTTGGTGCTCAGCCTCAGCACAAGATCTCCAAGCTGTGATGTCCCATGGGTGCTGTCACAAAACCATCAGGCAGCCCTGTAAAATCAGCCAACGAGTCCTCAGCAGAGCCAAATTCAAGGAGAAGGAGCACATGCAGGTATGGCCAGAGCCCATGGGACTGGGAGCATTAAACACTGATTATCCAGCATCCTACGGCACACAGCTGGATTTTTCTGTTCAGCACATGAATTCCCTGATCACTCTTCCACACATCCCCTGCCTGCCTCCAACCTGGGTGGAATTCCTGCTTGGCCCCCTGCTGCCAGAGCACTATGGGGGTTTAGGATCTTGCTGGCAGTGAGGACCCCAATCCAGGCAGCAGCTGTAGAGTGTGGCTGTAAGATGCTGAAAGAGGAAAGAGAGAGTTACACAATCCTCATTTGGCATTCCCATTAAAAGGGAGCCAGGACTGCTGCTCGGCTCCCTGCCCCAGGCAGGGACAGGGGGCAGGAGGTGGACTGAAGTCACTTTCTGTAGTCACCTAATTAGAGCATTTCAGATGAGGGACAGGTCCAAACGCCATCCCCTCTGCCCCTTAGGGAGCACAATAGGTGTCCGGTCACAGCTGGCATGCTCAGGACTTTGTGCAGGCAGGGGCTTGTAGGAAGGGAGGGCAAAGGGGAGAAATACCTCTGAGACAAAGGTGAGCCTGGGAGCCAGCCTCCACAGCTCTGCTGACTGCAAAGGGCCGAGGACTCTGCATGCTGTTATTAACACTTCTCCTCAGGTCTTACCCTGAACTAACCTTTCTCCCTTCCTTAGGCAGTAATTTTTGCCTCTTTTTTTCCCTAACCTTATCACCTGGTTAACAGTCCTCCCTTCTGTGCAGGTGCTAACCTTTTTTTCCACTTACCTTGAGTAATTAACAAAATTAAGCTCCATTAGTTGTGTTCAGATATACCTGGACTGGAACTGCTCCTTCTCTTTCAAACTCAAAGAAGGGATTTTAGAGCTCTAAACTTTCCTGTTTTCTCTAACCATGTGAGCTTTTCTGATGACGGTCACTCTACTTCCACACAACCCTGGTCTTGCATAACAGCAGGGAGAAGAAAGCCCTGTGCTTTTGTCCCTGTTTCCCCAAATCTTTCCACATCTGTTCAGTTATAAATGCAGAGGGCTTCCCTTAGGGGTACCTCAAGCATGGGGCTGGGGAATGATTTCCACTCCCCACCTCCTGGCACAGTTATCATTGTTTCAGCATCAGTGGGAGAGGGGATGAGGAGCACCACTGCGTCCCAGCCCAGTGTGGATGGCCTCCTGGGGACCCTCAGCAGGTTTGACTCCTCATCTGAGTGTGCCACGGTGGCAAACAGGGAGTCTGGTCCCCACAGCTGGCTCCTCCCTGTCCAAAGCAGCAAGGAGACACCCCAGAAGGCAGTGGAGAATAAATTATACTGCAGCAATGGTTTCAACTACCAGGACATTGGGAAGGCTTGTGCATCTAGGCTGGGCCACCACAGCTTTGCTGCCACCACCCAGGGCACAGCTCTGAGTCCAGCTGATCTCACCCAGACCCAGGCTTTGATGCAGCGGGTACCACTGCAATTCATTTGGGCATCACAGCCCCTCATAGCTTCAGTATTCCCTGCTTCTGGATGCTTGACTTTAGATGGCACAGATTTCATTTTCCGAGATGCCAGACTCTCCTCGCTCCTGCTGCAATGACAGCACAGAAGCACCAAACTAAAGCCTCCAGTTTGGACAGAGAATGGGGAGAGCAGCAGCAGCATGCCTTGAGGGAAGAGGTTATTGCTCTGCTTGAAAGGACAAGGACGGAGTGCAGTGAAGGCATGAGGATTATGCAAATGCTGATGGCGAGCAGGTAAATGGGTGATCAGATTAGAGGGAGAGCTGCAGGCTCTTGCGTGTGGGGACAGGCAGAACTGTGGGGCAGCTGCCTGCCAAGGGGCTCTTCCTGGGGCTGCTCCTGCCTCTCACAGCTGTGCTGCTGTGCCTTGTTTCCAGGCTGCTCGTGGCAGCTTGCTGTGCTGCTCTTGGTCCTGCCCTACCACTTATTATGAACAGGCACATTTCACATTTCAAAGTATTTTTCTGCCGACTGTGATGTAAGCAAGAGTATGACAAAATGTGTTCATGAATATTTCAGGGCGATCATGGGAAGACCTTCAATAGCTAAAATTTCTTCAGTGTCAGACATTTGGTGGGGCTTGAAGATGCAGAGGTGTTGAAAGATGGTTCCCTGCCATTCACTTCTGCAGGGAGAGGGGTGATGGCATGTGTCAGGCTCTGATGGAATGGTAATTCCCCAGTTTCCCAGATCTTTCAGTCATCCTTGTGTAGAGCTTGCTCAATACAGGATAAAATTGCAGTCCCTTAGAAATTCATCCCATGGGCAAAAGGAGACTTTGAAAATGTGTCTTTGCTCAAAAAGTAAGCAATATGCAAAATTAATTACATAAAACTGAAAAAAAAATTGTATGTGTGTCACGGTTTAACCCAGGACAATTAGATTTTGTACACTACTAACTCAGCTAAGAGGGAAGATGTTTTTTCACAGGAGTGTTTCTTTCTGCTTCCCTAATGCCATGATTTCTCATGAGCAGCAAGTCTCCAACTGCACTTCAAAACATTGAAGGGAGAAATCGAGGACAGTGTGGAGTTGAACACTGGAAGGAAACTGGCATGTTCTTTTCAGTCCATAGGTGTGTCCCAGCCTGAGTCTTTTGCTGAGCTCTAACCATCCCTGAACACCAGCAGTTGTTCTTGGTTACTGCTTTGGAATAACACCAGTGGCTTTCCTGAGGCCCTGTTCGAAGCAGGGACTGCTTTGGATTTCTCCAGGGGGAGGGAATGACCCGCCTTGGTGCACGTTAACCCTGCTCAACCCTTCCTCCCTGGTCCCTGTGCTGGGCTGCCAGGGAGCCAGAGATCCAGAGCTGAGCCTCTCTCCTCCCATGCCCTGAGCTGTGGGACTGCCTGCACATCCACCTGCCCACTTTGAATACGCTCCTTCCCACTGTGAAGCTGCACATCCGTGCTTTGGGGATAAATTGAAGTTGGGTGTCAGGAACAGCTAAGCCCAAACCAGACCTGAATTCCCAAATTTATCCTGGTTCAGATACCTGGGAGAGGACTGCTGTGATTCAGACAATAAGTCCCTTTTTTTCCCATTTCTGACTCATCCTCTTTTACTGCCTCACATTTCCAGCAATGAATGAGTCCAACTGCCAGTTCAGAGAATTATTTTTGTGGCAGAGCGTGCCTGATGGAAGAGACACCCATTGCTATCCATTTCCATTAGCAGCCTGTCAATAGAAATTAAATTACATGAATAAGGCACTATCAGTGCCAACATCACTGCAGGAAAACATTAATTAATCCTCATTTACATTAGTCAGTGCTACCATCAAATAGACTCTTCTGTTGCTACCAAAGACATTTCCACAAATCATTGTTGCTGTCTGATAAACAGATTCACAGAACCTCACTGACTCACTTGTTGGGCACTTGCCATCATGTTTGGGATCAGAATGAAGCAAATGCTTTGTGGGATCCTATTCAAAGCCCAGGTTTGACATTGGGCCTCCAAGTCATATTCAAAACGACACAGGCACCAAAGAGGTGGGGCTTTGGGCTGTAAAGAAAATAAATCCCCAACTAACTTATAACAGTCATAGCAAATTTATTTTTGTGAAGAGTTCAAGATGTGCCCATCACCAGTGTATCTAAACATCCCTGAGGGTCTGATAATCATTCAGAGGGGGCTTTACAATAGAGGGAAAATGGAGGGGACTGATCCTTGCCTTCTGTCTCATGGAGGAAGGATGAAAAGCTAAACTCTTTTGTGAGAGAACATTTAAGTTAGACATGCCCTATTTAAACCACAGGATATATTCACTTTTGACTTTTTGAGCCCTGCTGAAATGCAGATTTGCAAACAGGCTCTGCCTTCACTGAATGAACAGACATCTAAACTCCTCTGCCCTCTGAGGAGCTCCAAGCCTGGCTCTGCAGCCAACTCCTGTCTGCCTGCCCTCTGTCCCAGGAAGAGAAGGCAAGGAACAGTGCTGCTGCATCAGGAGAGCTGTCTTTTGCACACACCTTGTGGGAGATGAAAACATGGTACTTGGCCAGATTCACAGCTGAGGCACCCAGTGCAGAAGTGACAACAGTGTGACCATAAAGAGCCATCATGACCCCAAAGGCTTCCCTAATGCTCTCACTATTCCATCCATGCACTAAGCTGGCGCACCTGAATTAAACACCAAACAACATGGACATGGATCTGTAGGATAAGAAATGCAAATCCTTGGCTTTCCTCTGGGGATCTCTTGGGAAGGCAGGGTCTGCAAGCTGGGATGGTTCAGAAAGCACTTTGGAGAGGTACGGTGCCGGATTTGGGATTGTAAATGCCCTTTCCAGATCTGAATACTGGACACAGAAATATTTGTGCTATTTCCAAGTCCTCCCATGACTGCGGAGGAAGCGCTGTGACCTGATGGAGCAGGTTGTTTCTCCAAAAGCTGTTCAGGTGTCAGCTCAGGCTGAGCCACGCACAGGATAGAGCTGGTCACTACAGGCACCTCTGCTTGTGGTGGAAACCAGAAATTATGACAGCAGTCCTGGTGGCAAAAAACAGAAGGATGAAGAAGGGTGAGTGAGGAAGAAGCAAAGAAAGTACCAGAACATCTCTAAATCATGACAATAACTTTCTAAGTAAGTTGCACTGCCGGGCTTGCTTTGCTGGCCACTGAGGTGACTGTGTTCCAGCAGCACAAATACTTTATTCTGCTTTGCTGCAGGAGACAAAATGGCCTAATAGGAGGTGGGAATGGGTGGAAATGGAAATTACAATCAGCAGCAGCTTTTGCCAAGAGATAAGAAATGCCATTAGCAGCTCTTCTCTGTGGCAGACTGCTGGGTCATGGGTGCTGCCCCTCCTCCCTCAGCATTCAGGAGATCATTTCCTCCAGCCACCAGCTCTGCCAGGGGCCTGCTTAGAAGAGCAGACCTGCAAAGTTACATCTCCACTGGAGACTTTTGCACTCGTGATTGGCGTCTTTCTTCTAACCCATGTGCAAAAGTAGCACTGGTACAGGCCTGTACACTAAAAAGCACTTTTTTGAGCTAGTAATGGTGAATAGAGAAATAGCAGAAAAATCAGCCTGAAATCTCTGGGTTATGGTAGGTTCTGAAATCCTGTTCAGTGTTTTGGCTGTATAGTATCTGGCACAAACTTCTGGTTACTGAAATAAGTCTTTAAATCTAATTTAAGTGCCCTTCGACTTATTTTCTTCCTTTCACAAGGCTTGTGTTCAGCAGCCAAATGACTATATGGGGATGTATTAAGCAATAAACAGCAGAGTCCAGATAAAAAAGCTTAGCTGGGATAAAGCTGAGGCCATATCCACACAGCCAATGCATGCACAAGCAAAACCAAGACCAGAAAATGTAGGATGCACCTCAGGAACACAGCACATGAAAGCAAAATATACCCCATAACTCTCCTGAGATTTAGAGTGCAGAAGTGGAGATGTAAACAGCATCTATTTATTTGTCCTGCTCCAGCATGAGCAGTCCTGGGAGGGCAGAGATGGGCAGCAGTTTCCATTCTGGGTAGGAGATGCTGAAATGGGGCTTTGAATCTCTGCTGGTGCACAGAGGGGCTGCTTCCTGCAGTGCCCAGCCTGGTCCTGCTGGGTGTGGGTGTGCAGGCATCGACCTCCTGCTCCATCTCACTCTCCATCCCTCTATCTATGGGGAGGGAGGGTTTCGGTCCGTGTTCCCCCAGCCCTGATGCCTGGAAAGGTCTCTGGGGGAGATAATGCTAAGCAGCCCTGGAAGAAAGCGTGAGTTAAATCTGACTCACAGAGATTGCTTGAACGTGTTCTCCAGTCACCTGCTACCTTGTACCGAGTGCCAAATTAATATAATGAACCGCTGATCCTTCACTTAATAACAACACTGTGGCTCAAAAGCTGGGGACTCCTACACCATGTAAATTTGACTGGATTTGATACGCCTACTGGTGACCTCCAGCCCTTTTAAAAATGATTTCGTTCCTTGGAATAGAATGGATTTATTCTTTTTTTTTTTTATTTCAGTGAGATAAATGGAACAGGACTCAGGTCCCTAATGTTATGTTAAACTGCACTGAGTTAGCAGAGGGAGAAAAATCTCAACTCAGGTAAAATGTCAGGTTTTTAGGATTTTTAAATGTTTGCATGAGCTGCTTTATTTCTTTGTTTGTCTTTTCACAGTAAATAAATTTTTTCACTTTTCCAGAAAATTAACCTTTCTGCTTCAAAGCTAAGGGTGAGGACATGAAGGCTGATGCTCCAGGGAATTCTCACCAGGTGGGACAAGTAAAATTAGAATCATAGAATAACAGAACTGCTTGGGTTGGAAGAGACCTTAAAGTTCATCCTGTTCCAACCACTGTGCCTGGGGTAGGGACATCTGATTAGGAGTAATCAGATTAAAATAATGTGGCACCAAGAAGGACTGATAGTGCCAAAAGCAGGGAAGAAACTGTGGATAGTCTTACCTCGGTGTACTTAAAGAGCAGGGATTAAAGAAATCAACTGCAATATGTGCTGAGACATCAAAGCCAAAAATCACCTTCAAATTACTTATTACCTTAGGAAATGCACATTTAATTGAAAAAAATCTCCTTAACTAAACTCAAAGACTTGTTTTCATCAAGACACTCTCCCATCTGGCCAAGGCTATATTCATCAGCTGGGATGTCTCCCACATGGCCAGCATTCCTATGGCATGGTGAAAAACTTGGTGTCCATGTGCCATGCACTTCCTGGTTTCTGCCACAGCCTGGGGATGGGCAGCCAAATGGGGTACAAGGGGCAGACCCTCTCTGTGGCAGTGGCAGAGGTGATTTCTTTCTGTTTTGCTCCTGGACATGAGGTGAATCCAGCTGCAAGAGAAGGTGGGACACTCCTCACAGGCTGTGCTGTTTGGCACTTCCCTCCAGCTCTCAGCCTTTGCACTCCAGAAGGGGCTGGGGGCTCGCTGGGAGCACAGAGAGCTCTGGGGGGGGAGGGGGGGGGTCTTTCAGTGACTGCTGAAGAAAGCAGGTGGTGGGTTAGATGAGGGAGAACAGATGGTGTGAGGAGGGTGTTCCAACACCAGGCTGGAGAAATCATCTCTTCCCTGCACCTCCATCATGCAAGCTGCACAGAGTATGTGGCAAATTACTCACCTGCACTTTTTTGCTGTATTCCTCATTTTCCCTATGGCCAGCATGAGACACTCACTGATTTCACTGTGATACATTGCAGCCACACTTTGTAGCACCTGAGTGCCTTCCACATGAAGAGCTGAGGTGAAGTCCCTGGGCATCAATCATTTGCTTTTTGCTCTCTTGTCACTCCTGTCCCTTTGTGGGTCTGCTGAACAGGCATGTACAGGTGCACCTTGGGTGGGAAGAGAGGGGAGAGGTGGGAGATATCCACTGACTTGGCTGTGCTTCAGCAGGGATGTAAGCTCTGCATTAATACTGCAAATGTCCTGATGTCTGAGTGCTCAAAGGCAGTGCAAAGTCTTTATGTTCAAACCACAATATCTGCTTGGTGCTATGAATTATGGAACATTCAGAAAAATCTCAAGCTGAGCACTCTTAGCAATTGGGAAAGTAGCAATTTTGACCTTAATATCCTAGTTTCGAATTTTTTCAGCTTTCCAAAAGAGGTAACGTCACCAGGTCTCTCAGGGAGTCATGCAGGTGGGCTTCTCAATGCTGACAACCTGATCAGCTACTGCAAATAGCAACTGGTTTGAATGAGTCATGAAAATTGAGGTGTTGATGTAGTTGACATCCTTAATGCTGCTGATTTACCTGTGCAATACTTGGTTTTCCAGTCCTATTTTTAGTTTCAAAGATAGAAACTGTTCCTTACCAGTCCATGAGAAGTAAGAGGGGGGTAAAAAAAAATCATCCTCAGTTTGCAGTTTTGTGGCTTGATCCTGGGATGGCTGTTTATTTACTCAGTTAAAGAAACTTGAAGTTCTTTCTATCTTTAATGTCAGTTACACCTCAGATGAGACACGGCAGAATGGTGGGCTGAAAGCTCCTATAGAAAGGAGGTGGAGAATGGCCAGGATGGTGAGATATTGAGTCCATTTGGCTACACAGTATTCTTGTTTGTGTTGCTGCTTTACTTGGAGGCCCAGCTGTGGTCCAGCACCCCAGTTTGGAGAGTTCTTGTTGGTTCTCCTCCTCTGTTGCACATTTGCTTTGAGATAACAGGCAATTGCATGGGAAATAGAAGTTGGGCAAGAGACCAGGACATGCTTTGGCTCTCAAAGGCTACCCAAAAAAAGTGAGGCATTCTCATGGATAAGTACATGCCAGACATCCCATCAGGAACACGTTTAATTAGTCAACAGTGATGACCCTCCTAAAAATTGCCATTTGCCTTAGATAAGACATATCTCTCTGATAACCTCAGTATTTGCCTTATTCAAGATAATTCCCATAATGAGTACAATGAACTTGGTGCTATTTGCTTAAGCAAAATTATTTGTGAAGGGAATGGCTGGTGCTGTGACTCTCACACTTGCAGGTACTCTTGGGCAGGTGATGGTCACAGACATGGCCAGCCTGGGGAAGTGAACACAGCACCTCAGGGCTCTTCCCATCCACTGCCTCTCGGAAGCTCATCCAGACATCTGCCACAGCCCAGCTGGCCATGGGAAGACTGAGCAAAGCTGCTGATACAGTTTTAGTCAGTGTTTTCCATGTCTTTTTTCAGTTTTCAACCAAGATCTTTCCTGATTTCCAGGTGCTTTGGTGGCTGTGGCCAGGAGAAAGTGGTGGGCTGGAAAAGCAGTGGGTGAGGATGTGGCTGCGTCCATCATCTGAGTGACTTGTAGGTGGACTAGAGCTCACATGGATGGGAAGGACAAGGTTGTGTCCCCAGCCAGGGATGATGTGTTTTTCGTACATGGTAAAGCAAAATGTTGAATGTAAGAGATAATTCTATGCGAGCCAAGAAATGGAGAAAATACTACTGAAGGGAAATGGAAGAAAAAATGCTCCTGAAAGCAAGGCAAGTTTTCACCATCAAGAAAATTTTTGCAACAGAAACAGCAGAGATTTTCACTTTTCACTTTAGTTTTTATATATATATGTGCATGGATGTGTGTGTCAATGTCAAATCCCCCAGCCCAAGTCTGGTATGCTGACCACTCAATTGAACCTGTGAGGAACATTATACAGACCTACAGACCCAGGAATGACAAGGATTTTACAATGGGCATATACACACACAGGACCCTGAAGCCTAATAAGGAAACTCTTTACCCTTTGTTTAAAGACTACATAATTTATGTTTTTCATCATCTCACAGGGGAGAGAAGGTTGTTTACTTTGATTTGTTGATGCAGCAATTTTAAACATACGGTGTGCCATGTGGAGTCTATCTGGAACAAAACACACCTTATTGATTGTGGTGTAACCAACCCAAAAGCCATGGCATGTAAAGAAGGATGTTGTGTATAGCACAGAGAACACACCATTCTCACTCGTATTATACACCAGAACCCTTTATGTGATGTTTGTGATCCACCTTGCATGACAGAAATTTAAAAAGAAAGGTTAAAAATGCCAGATCTGAGTTGTGCCTTGAGGGCAGAGGAGGGAGAGGTATCCACAGAGTCACCACAAGCTGCACTGCTCCCAGAAGCTGTGGGCTGAGGTTTGAGCTTTCGGGGACAGGTAGCTGTGGAACCAGAGGAACAGTGAGGCAACGCCACGGAAAATCCACAGTGATAAATTGTTTGCTCTTAATATAAGCAGGTTCATAAACCAATCTGATCCCTGAAGCTTGATAGAGACCAGATACCAGAAAGCACATTTTCAGCTGCAGAGCTGGCAGAAATCATACCTGGGATCCTGACACAGGTGTAGCATTCCATGGTACTTCAGACAGGTTGGATTTCTTGCCATGTCCTCACTAGGTTACCCAGTGCTGTCCTGTACAGTGAGGTTCCCAGAGCTAAAACAAGCTTTGATTTTGTCATCACAGGCAGAGTGCTGTGCCTTGGGTGTGCACAGTCTGTGTGATGGTGCTTGGGGAGCACAAGGTGCTCTTTGCTGAGCTGCCAAGCAAAGCGACATCAGGCATGGGGCTGAGCATGGCCCATCACTGACACCAGCAGCACAGAGGTGGGCAACCTGGGCAAGTCCCTGAGATGGGGCTCTCCCTGCACCCCTCTGGCCAGAAGGTCCAGCCATGGTGGCAGAGTGAGTGCAGCACTGATGCTGACCCCAGCTGGGCCATGAGGACCACGCTGGAGCCCGGGTGGCCCCATGATTTGCCCCTTTGCAGGTCTCATCAGCCCATCCTCCCCTCAGTCCCTGCAGCCAGGAGCTGACAGCCCCTCCTTTCACTCCGTATCCTCACATCTCCTCTTGTTTTCATTCCCAGTACACAAGCACGCTGACGGTCCTAAGCGGGGAGAGCAGACCTTCAATTCTTCAAACTTTTTACAAGAAAAGAGTGCACTTTGCCTAATATGGGCTGCTCCCTGGGCTCTTTGCTTATATCTATAATTTTAAACAGAAGGAGTAGGTTTTGCTGGTGGCTTTTATTCCCTCCTTGTTCCCATTTGTTTTACTTCAAGGAAAATGTAGCCACATAGTCTTACTCCTCTGTGCAAAGCGTTTGCATTCAGGCAACAAATGAGAAGTAACAATTTAAGTTTGATAGCACATTTTCATAGACCTGATGATCAAATGGTAGGTGTACACTGAAAAAGCCAGATTCTGACTTTATTTCCTGAGTGAAGTAGTTGGACTAACCAAACTAGAGATCTAATTCAAACCTCTTGTTTTGTTTACAACAACTATTTTTTTTTTTNTTTTTTTTTTTTTTTACATAAATTGTTTCTCTTGTTTGGGTTTTTTTTCGGTAATACTTGTCTTTTATATTTACATCCTAATGCAGCTGGGAATTTATTGACAGTATCTCTTATCAGAACTTCTTGCATTGTGGCAAACATCTACTGAAGCATTTTGTAGAGACAGAAAAAAGCAATTTCATCATTCAGGGACTTGTTCTGTAGCTTAACTTTTTATTAGAGGTCATGAAATCAAGATATCAAGCCACAAAGTGGTTAATGGCTAGAGCAGACTAAGAAAATCCTCTCCTTATCTCTTCCTGCCCTTTTCCAACTGAGATATTTTTTGATAAAAAGAAGTTTTAGCTGCAGTGAAGCATTTTGGCTTTCCTCAGGAAAACCTAGTTTCTTTTATGGAATAGACAAACACTCTTTTATAGTAAAATTTCCAGTTTCTTATAGCAAAAGTGTCTCAGCAGAAATGTTTCGACTAAATTGCCTAATAGCAGTGTGCCTCTGTTCCTATCACTAAAATATATTCCAGACAGAACTTGAAATGAAGTAGACAGCTATTATTACAACTCCTTTCAGCTTCTGATTCCTTATGTTCACATGATTCCCTCTGAATTTCCTTTGTTCATGCAAGAATCCTTCCCTCCCTGTTCAGTACTTGCACTTGGTTTACTTTCAGTGTTCGTTTTGCTCTGAAGTTGCTGAATGTGAACAGCATAAACATCAAGTGCTTTTCAGCATCTCGTCCCTCTGTTCCCTTGGTTTGTCGAGGCACTCAGGTTGTCATTATAAATACAAATGTGACCTGCAGTTATGATATATGGCAGCAGCTAAAGGACCATCAGGCAGGGGAGGGGAGGCTGCTCCTGTGCTGTCTCTTCTGAAGCCTTTGGAGGCCTCAAGGTGATGCCCACATGGATGAGCATGGTGACCCAGGTATCAGCTTGGTGCAGGGTGGTGTGACAACCTGCCTCTCTGAGCTCATTAGCTCTGGCCATGCTGAGTTTCAGCCAAAAATTCCTTCCCACTCCTCCCTCCTTGCATCTCGCTCCATTCTCTTGGCCATGCACCTGGAAGGGTACTGGGGTCTGGTGAGGACAATGTCAGAGATCAGAGCTGGTTGTGGGGAAAATGTTGGGTTTTTTTCTTCTTCCCTGTGTTATTTTCCAGCTGGATCAGTTTCCTAGGCTGGCTCACAGACACACTGCATGGGCAGGTATGTATCAGGAGGGATTTTCCTCGGTGCTGGAACAGGATCAGGTGTGGAGGGATGTAGGAATGTCAAGAACCAGCCACGTTGTTGAACAAGACCCCTCATCCCCACATCTCAGCCCAGGTGGCTGGAGCAGCCTCTGGTGAAATGGAACCCAAATGCCTCCAACAGGCTCTTGATTAAGCCATCATGTTTGTGACTAATTTCTGAAATATCTGCTTTCCTTCTTATGTTCTCTCAAGAGCCTCCCACCCCGCAGTTGACTCACACATGAGCAGGTGCTGCTGGCAGAGGTGGCACGTGCTGGTCCCTCCACCCCTGCCCCCATACCAAGCCCCAGCACTGCTCCTTGGGTATCCCCCATGGATATCCATGGGATGGATTCTGCCCACACCTGTCCTGCTGCTGGTGGGGTCAGGGAAATTACACCATGAAGTAGCTCACAGCATCCAAAGACCCATCTGGGTGGGAAAAAAGCAATTTTGCTGTTTGCTTTTCCTCTCAATGAGGAAGAAAAGGGTTTGCAATGCACAAGGTGGGTTCTGGCATAAGAAATCAAAGCATTTTTCATCCAGACACTCTCACATTGTTTCTGTGATGCATCCATATTTCAGAAATCACTGTTTTCAGTGCTAGGTACTGCACAGACCAGGCAATGGCGTCATGGCTGGGTGATCAGGGCGGGCCTGTGAACAAGCTGGTCAGCTGCACAGTGGGAATGGGAACTGTGTTTGACTGCAGCTGTTACACCACTGACAAATGAACCTGTTCTCCTCACTGAGTCAGTCTTTCTTAAGGGAATGACAGGAGGGGCTGAACTCACATGATGCTGTAATGAAATAATCACTGGTGCACTTCTTCAAAAATTGCAGATCAAGCATTGCCTGAGAGTATAGTGACCCAGCAGTCTCAGCCCTGTGGGTAGAGCTCACCATGCCCCTAGTCAAGGCATGGACAGCAGAGCCAGACCTCACTTTGCATTTATGGGAAGGTCAGGCAGGAAGGAAAGCAAGGTAAGGAGTTGCATTTCCTTGATTCAGGCATGGGTGAGAGGATTTTTACTGCTTGGCTGCTCCTGGATGTCTCCTCTGTCTTCTGGCAAAACCCTGCCATGATTTAAGGCATGATTTGGGGAGCTGTGGGCTGTGCTGGAGGAGAGAAGGCACCTGTGTGTCAAACGCCCTTTTTTCATCAAGGTTCCCCTGGTGGCCCACCGGTCACATCCTGCTGCAGCAGCTCCATCCATCCAGAGAAGGAATTCTTTCTTCTCCCAAGGAAGAATTGTGCAAGCAGCAAACACTGCCGAAGCAGTTTCAGAATCACTCTGTATGGATCTGGGCTTGGTCCACAGGGACTAAAACGGCACAACCCACTTATTTTGGGAGCTACAGATCCTCCTTTGCTCCTGGAAGCCGTTTGCCAGCAATGCTCTGCTCTCTCCACTGCTAAAGGCCCTGCAGGGTGCCAGGGAGGGCTGAGACAACCAGCCGGCCAGGCAGCAGCAAAAAATGTCACCACACAGCTCTGCAGCGAGGAGAGAAAGGGCAGCAGACACCTGTCTCCAAAAACCTCACAAAACATTATTAAGCTCTGGTGGCAAGAAAAACACCGCCAGGAAAGATGTTCCTAGGCAGAGCTGGGGCAGGGCTGATGTCTGCGCCGGGGCTGTGCTGAGCCAGCTGGTGGATCTATACAATTGCCAGACCCCTTCCTTCCTCGTCCTTAGCTTGGGAGAGCAGATGCAGCACCACTGAGCTCATTCCTGCTTTTTCTTCCATATTAGGTAGACCCCTAAGTGTCGTGCCCTTCGCAGAGCTCACATCATCTCCAGACAGCAGCAGATGGCACTCAATGGCCTGTGTGGTGTCCACAGCTCCTTCTGCTTGTTCCACCCTCCTGCAGGCTCCAATTCCCTCCTGCAGCATCGTGCCCCATCACATCATCTCCTGTTGGTGCTACCACTGGAGCACGCCCTTTCTCCTGTTTCAAGATATCCAGGTGCCACCAGCGCCTGTGGGCTCCTCACCAGAGGGTTCCGCTTGCCTCAGGCTTCTGGTGCTGTGCAGAAAGCACCACTTTCCCAGCGAGGTGGCTGAGGTGCCTCTTCATCCTTGCCAGTGGCCTCCCTGAGGCTTGCATGGAGCCTGGGGCCTTGTATCAAACATAAGGCCTTGTAACAAACATAAGGCCTTACATCAAACATGGGGCCTTACATCAAACATGAGGCCTTATATCAAACATGGGGCCTTATATCAAACAGGAGGCATTATATCAAACATGAGGCCTTATTTCAAACATGGGGCCTTGAATCAAACTTCAGGCCTTGTTTCAGAGGCCCCACGAGCACCCTCACAAGCACAGGCATCAGCACCAAGGGAACCGATCCCGTCTCATCACAGGGGATACAAAGGAGAAGAGCATCCCTGCATCACATATTCCAGTTTTATTTGTGACAGGAGTTTGGGGGGTTTTCATCCTGTCTTGTAAAGGGAAGCCCCGGGGGCCCAGTCTGGAGCTGTGGGTCTGCATTTTGTGGGTGTTGGGGCTGTGGCTGCTCAGGGCCATTGTGAGGGGCTGAGCTGGGGTGGAACAGGGAGAGGGGCTGATCAGCCTGTGATGCCTCTTGTGCCAGTGCCGTCACAAGGGACAGCAAAATGAGGGGCCACTCATAATTGCAGCAGTGCTGCTCCAGTCCAGCCTGGGCAAACATGGAGTGTGCACACAGGCAGGAGGCTGTGCTGGACGAGAGCTGGAGCACTAACTCAGGCATCTGAGAGAGTGCTTCTCCTCCTGCACCCAGTGCCCAGCCCCTGGCAGGAGCTCTCTGGGCACAGCACAGGGTGGCTGCTGTGGCTGTGGCTGTGGCTGCTCTGGCTGTGGCTGTGGCTGTGGCTGCTCTGGCTGTGGCTGTGGCTGTGGCTGCTCTGGCTGTGGCTGTGGCTGTGGCTGCTCTGGCTGTGGCTGTGGCTGTGGCTGCTCTGGCTGTGGCTGTGGCTGTGGCTGCTCTGGCTGTGGCTGTGGCTGTGGCTGCTCTGGCTGTGGCTGTGGCTGTGGCTGCTCTGGCTGTGGCTGTGGCTGTGGCTGTGGCAGCGGCTCAGCCTTGGTGCCTGCCAGCTGCCTGGCTCCCTCTCCTTCCTGCCCCCACTTCCCTGAGGCTCCTATCCCCACTGTTCCTCCTGTATCCCTCAGAGCCTCCCTCGCCTCTTGTTCCCCTCGTCCTGTAGGCCATGGTGGCCATCATCTTCCTGGTGTGGCTTGTGCACAGCCTTACCAGTACCGCAGGTGGTTGGGGATGGGCTGGGGAGGGAGACACGGCTGCACATGGAAGGGCAGTCCAGGTGCCAGGAGCAGGAGAGGATTCGGCTGCTGCAGGAGCTGGAGCAGGCAGCCCGGGAGCAGAGCAGAACTCCTGGGGAGTCACGCTCTGGGCTGCCTTGAAGTGATGGCCACTCCGGGCTGCTGTTGCTGTCCTGCTCCTGCTCTTGGTGCTGTGCTTTCTCTTCCTTTTGGGGCCAGTGAGCAGTGGCCAGGAGAAATGCTCTAGCAGCCATGGGGATGAGACTGCAAATGCTGCTGTGGTAAATAAAGTCCTGGAGATAAACCCCAATGCACAGTGCTGAGCTTGTGGGGGCTTAAGCCTGATGAGATACTCTGTATATTTTAGCAGTAGTTCATGTTTAAGTAGTTATTATACAGATAGTGCACTTATTCCACACCTATAGATAAGTAGTTACTATGTAGTTAGTGAAGACATCCTCAGTAGGGAGAGTTAGTGCATTTATCCCCGCTTTCCTGTTTTCTCAATAAAACATAGAGTTCCAGAACCTGGACTGTGCAAGTTCTTATTGAAGTCCACCAGTCCCATTGTGCTGAATTGGTTCCAATCAGAAATTCCAGCTGTTCTCACCCTGCCCATCGTATCTCACATGGGGAACTCATGGGGATTTACTTTCTGCTGAAGTTCCCTACCTTTATTTCATCAGTCACCCTATAGCCTTTCCAGGGCTCTGGTGCCACCTAAGTGGGTATGCTGGATGCAGACATCAGGCTGATGTATCACCAGTGGGATTTGCTGCCGCCCCTTTCCTCCAGATACAGACTATTGATTGAGAGCGGTTTTAGTGGAGGAGCGTGTAGAAAGTAACTGCAGTGTGGACATTGTGTAAGGAGAAATAACTTGAAATTTTTTCAGATATTTCATGCTTTTGCTTCCCATCACGGAGCAGTCTTTGCAGCCAAGGGGAGAAGGTGTGCACTTAGCTGATAAAAATAAACAACGTTCTCAGCTGCATTCCTGGATTTAATGTTTGCAGATCTGATATTCACTTGTGCTGCTCCAGCAAGCATTAGTAGGCTGAAATACTAAATATTTATGTAGTGTGTGTCATGTGTAGACTGGGAGGAGAGAAAGTACCATCACTCCCTCTTACATGGGAGTTAAGTGACTTTTCCACCATTGATCTGGACCCTAACAGGACCTAAAATTCATCAGAGCTCTTGGAGCACAGGGCTGTTCTTTTTCCCTGGGACTTTGGGAGCCGTGCTTTTGGGAAATTGTGTCTCTTGCCAGGGGTAAAGAAGCAATAGGGAATTTGGCATAGGCAATTGGATAAAGTTTTGCATGCCCCATCAAAAAATCAGGCCCATGTGTGCACTGTGATAGCATCAGTGAGACCAGGCGGCTGTACCTCATGCACGGCTTAATTTCACACAGGAGACCATGCCAGAGACTTTAAAGAAGCAGCTGCCCCTTAATTCTAAAAATCACCCAGACTTCTGAGAAAACTCATCTCTTCCAGCCTGCGCAGCAAACAAATTGTTGCTCTTTCTGCTGACAACAAGCCATAAATTATCCTGTTATAAAAGGGAACAGCAGCCAGAGGAGCTGTGCTCCAGCCAGCTAGCAGGCATTTTTTTAGCAGGGAAAGGGCAAAACTCTTGTTTTTAAAGGAGATGCCTCCCAGTTTACCCAAGGTGCCCAGCAGCCTGCTTGCTTCTATAGGTTCCTACAGCAAAGGTCACATAGATGGCTTGGGAATAATACATTCCCCTTGCTCGTGTCAGGCGGATGGAGCTCAAAGTCTCTCAGGACTGGTTGTCTCCTGCATGTTTATTTTATTCAGTGGTATCATGTCAGTGTGTCTGCCTAAATATAGCTTCTGTGAAGAGCATTTCTAAGTTTCCTGTTACAGTTTCACTCGCAGTTACCTTACAGTAAATGGAGGAAAATCAATGTAATCTCAATTACACGCTGCCTCTAAATGTGCCTTGCTGGAAATTCTGCCCAGTTTGATTCTCCTCTCATGGAAACTGCCCGTCCTCTCTTCCTTGCTCTCTCTCTTTATCCCTCCATTTTGTTGTAATATACCACAATTTTATAATTTAAAACCCCCTCACTCTCCTTTCTGTGATGTGCCCTGCAGATAAGGCTTTCACAGGAACTGACAGTGCAGAAACCATGGAGTCCCTGGACAGAGCTGCAACTGTGAAGTTGGGATTAATTGACTCTGTGGCATTAGGACACGACAATTTCAGCAGCTTCGACAGAGTAAACTGAGCAGAGGGGTCAAATTCAAGGTAATCTCTGAACAGCAAACATAAGCCTAGAGATCCCTTCTTTTGTCTTTTGCAGACAAGGAGATCCTACAAGTAGCAAGAAAATGATTTATTTAAAAAATTATTTTCTTTGCTGTGGTGCTTGTATACAGCTCATTCACCCATTCCCACTGTTTTCCAGTAACGCATATCCACAGATACATAGAAAAACTGCAGTTATCAAATCTCTGCAGTGTCAGTGTCAGCCGGTCACCAGTAAACAATCACAGCTATAAAATGATCCAACAGATGTTATGGTAGAGATGAGTAGTCCAAAATAGAAAGTCTAAAAATACATCTCCAGGGCCAAATCGCACCCTCTTTTTTATGCTGCACTCTGCCATTTTTGGCCCACAGTTGGCACTTTGATTCCAAAGGGAGGGTAGTCCCACAGCCACCAGCACACCCTAGGGTGGCACGGGATGGGGGGATGTTGTTACATGGGGCCCTGACTGCAGTGACCACCCACAGACTAGTCATTATCCTAAACAAGCTTATTTTTATATTATTATTATTATTATTATTATTATTATTATTATTATTATTATTATTATTATTATTATTATTATTATTATTATTATTATTATTTACCCATCAAATATCCCCGTAACCAACACCAGGGGCATTGCTGATGCAAACAGGCTCTCACAAATGGTGCACACTGATATGTATTTTTAAAAACTCAGACCTGAGGTAGGATTTAATACCCAGCAGGGTTGTATTGGTACATGCTAAGAGCAAAGCACCAAAGCCTCAGCTGCTGCAGGAAAGTGGAGTAGGGTTATGGCAGAGAGAGAGATCAAGCCACAGTAGGGGATGGCCCCACTGTGCTGTCCAGCCCAAGAGGGGGACTGGGTGTTCTGCACTCCCATCATGGCTCCCCAGTTCCCCAGTCCAGCAGGGATGTTTCATCAGGAGATTTTGGTTTTATCTTGCTTTCAAGTGCCGAGACTGAGCCAAAAGGAGAGCACAGATCCCTCAGGGGCTGAGCAGCTGCTTTGCATTACAATGTCTATTAAAGCCAGGAGATAAATGCAGGGTTATTCTCTGCTCTTTTGAAAGGAGGGGCCTAGAAGATGTGTCAGCAGCATCCTGTCTGCAAAGAAGGGTGTTGTGGCCAGGGGGACCCCACAGAGCTGTCACCACCAGGTCTTAGGGAGCTTGTTCCTACAAGCAAAGAGCAGATGACACCAGTCATTCTGGCCTATCTGGGTACTATCTCGGGCTCTGATCCTATCAGACCTTGTAAGCCAAACAAGACAAGGCCGAAGCAGCAGCTGGCTGGGAGATTTCCAGGAAAAAGAAGCAAGCCAGCAGCCTTTTCAAATCTAACCCTCTGCTCAATTCAGGGCCCCTGCAAGGAGACTGGGATGTGAGGCAGGGTGGGGTATTATAGCCTCAAATGCAAGGTCACTTCAAAGACCCCAGTCCCAGCCCAGCTCTGTGACATGGCCTGGGCAGGGGATGCATTTCCCAGCTCTCATTTGATAGAGTTTCTTTGGCTCTTCAAACGTTTGTGATTAGCTTGGGTCACCACTGAATGGAGGTGGATGGGCACAACACAGTCCCTAAGCAGAAATGGAAATTGCCCAGCCAGAAAGGGATCAGAGGAAGGTCGAAAAGTAGTAAAACTCCTGAGAGAGTGTAATGTGTTCTACTCTCACCCCTGCAGGCAAGTGACTAGCTGCTTACATAAGAAACAGCCACAGCTGGAGAAGCCTTAGCAGCTTCCATCAGTGCCAGCCTGTGGGGCAGGAGGGATGATCCAAAGGACGCTCAGAGGGAGCACAGGGGGTTTCCCAGTGCCCAGAGATGGGTCTGGCTGTGCCTCCACTCTGCTTGGCAGGACTGGTGTGCAATGGGCCTGATACACTGGGCTCATGCCAGTGTGGCACAGCCATCAGCCATGCATCCAGGAGGCAGCTGCTCTGTGCTAGCTTACACCGAGAACGCCAATGGGGTGGGCTGAAAGGAGCTCATCCTTCCACACCAGGAGTCTGTTTGCTGCCTCTCCTGGCTGTTCTGGGATGGTCAGAGAGGAGCCCTTCTGGCTTGCCCTGCCTGCTCGAACTGCTGGGTGGACTGTCCTGCACACTGTCCTGCAACATGCCCTGCAAACTGTCCTGCAACCTACCCTGCGAACTGTCCTACACACTGTCCTACACGCTGTCCTACACAGTGTCCTACNTCCACACCAGGAGTCTGTTTGCTGCCTCTCCTGGCTGTTCTGGGATGGTCAGAGAGGAGCCCTTCTGGCTTGCCCTGCCTGCTCGAACTGCTGGGTGGACTGTCCTGCACACTGTCCTGCAACATGCCCTGCAAACTGTCCTGCAACCTACCCTGCGAACTGTCCTACACACTGTCCTACACGCTGTCCTACACAGTGTCCTACGCGCTGTCCTACACAGTGTCCTACGCGCTGTCCTACACACTGTCCTACACACTGTCCCACGCACTGTCCTATGCACTGTCCTACACACTGTCCTACACGCTGTCCTACGCACTGTCCTACACGCTATCCTACACACTGTCCTACTCACTGTCCTACACACTGTCCTACGCGCTGTCCTACACGCTGTCCTACACGCTGTCCTACACACTGTCCGACACGCTGTCCTACACGCTGCCGCGCCAGCTGCTGGGCCACATGCCACGCCCGATTTCCCATTAGCCCAATTCTTGCCCATTTGCCCGTTATCCGTTTGCCCGGTTTTGGTCCTGTTTTGCCCGTTCGCCGCTCCCCGGGGCCGTCTGAACCTCCCTCGGACGCTCCCGGCACCGCCCCCTCCTCGCCTGGTTCGCTGCCGGACCTGCCGGGGCCCGGGGCTGTTCCCGGGCTGGGGAACCTCCGGTAGAGCTCGGTCTAACTCTCACTCCTACAGTTATCTCAGCCGCCGGCAGAGATTGTCACTGTTGTGCCTCCCTCACTGCAGTGGTGCAAAGACAACTCCCACATCCCCAACGAGATGGGGATGAGATGGGATGAGATGAAGGCCAGAGTCTTAGCAGCTGTCCGCAGGCATTGCTTCAAAAAATGCTGATTTCTCATTTCCCAGCTTGAAGAGACAATTTGATGTGATCACAGCGTCCCCCCTTCCCACTGCCCTTCCCTGGTGGGCAAACATACTTGTGCCAGCTCAGATTCAGTGACTGAACCATGGGACACCACCTCCCTGTGGCATTTACAGGAGCTACCAAAGTCGTGGAGGTGGCTTTGCAATGGAAACCAAACAAGATGTCTCCTAAAACACGTTTTCTGGAAGGCTCCTGGCTCAGTTCCAGGCCAGGCAATGGCCCTTTGGTTCTGCCTGGCACAAGCTTTACATGAACTCTCCCTGCCCAAAGGACAGTGGACAGTGGGCTTTGGCTGCCCACATGCCTCATCCAGCTGGGGCACATAGTATCAGCCAGGATGGTCATATTTCTTGGTGAAAGAAATTAATAAAACCAGAGCAGTAAGGGATGCCCAGCCTGTGTTTATTTTCTCCTGACGTGCTCACACATCTCCAGTTTTTCACAGATTCTTACTCCCTGTGTTGTGGCTTTTTTCAATTTCACAGAGACTTGAAGCAGAACTCATTTACACTAGAAAGAATGTTTCTTGCTTCAGCTTCCCGACATGGGTTAAAATCAATAACATTAAAGTTTATTTTAAACACTTTAGTTTAGCAAAGCAATTTTCTCAGCATTCCAGCCTGCTGTCATTTTTTTTCACTGCTATTTGCAATGCATTAGGTGTATTAAAGGAGTGTTTCACAATCCCATCTGCTTTCAAAGACCTTTCTAACAAACCCTGCAATGAGAATATAATTCATGTGATGACCTTGGTCAAAAACAAACACAGGCCCCAAGGTGCAGCATGTGCAGAGGGGTTGATACACTCACAGGTTTTTTGTTATAAAAGAGGTTTTATGTGTCACTGTCTTGCCAAAGCTGGCTGGCCTTGTGTATACCCAGCAGCATCACAGCTGCTGGCCAGGGAGCTATTCCTTTGGCTCACTTGGAAGTCTTGAAATACAATTTATGGTTTTAAATATACTCCATAGCCTGGGAAATGCCCAGGAGCTGATGTTTGCAAATACATGATGCCATTACCTCGCCAGCAGAAACAATGTTTGTGCCATATTGTTCAACAGCAGAACTTAAAAGGGATGATCAGACATTTTTGTGAGTGAGAAGGGGTTGAAGGAGGCAAGATGGGTGAATAAATTTGCCACAGATGACACAGATCTGCAGGTAGGTCCCCTAAGGAGAGGGCAGTTGGGTTTTCTGTGCTGCACACCTGTCTGACTGGCACAGACCAGGCTTTAAGCAGCTGATCTGGAGCAGCTGCAGACTCAGCTGCTGTCATGGAACATTGAGCCACACATGGACCAGGCTCAGTGGACATTTCCCCCCACTTCTGAAAACCAGGTCACCTCTCAGGTGCTGGCAGTGGCATTAAAAGTCTAATTTTAGGCTCCTGGCTACAGGAAGCATCCCTGTAAATGCTCAGTTTCTCTGCCAAGCTTCTGTAGGCTGGAGTGGAAATTGGCATCAGGAAAGCTTTACTGTCTGCACTTTGAATGGAAATAAGAAAAAAAGACTCAGGAAGATCATCTGGACAGAGTTGGCTCTGAGAGGGCAACACAAGCAACAGAGAAAGAATTAGTTATTTCATTTTTCAGCACAGTTTTAGGGCCCAGCTTGTGGCTTTTCCCATCTTTCCACCCTCCCCATACAAGCTGCTGGCAGCTGCAATGTACCGTGCTGAGGACCAGTTACATGTAGAAACAAAACTGGACCAGAAGGTAGCTGTGAGCAGCTTGAGATGCTCTTGGCTCTGTTGTCCCATCTCACATCTGCTGCACATGAGATGGGGACTGCAGAAAAACTGGCATTTTGTGGAAGGAGGTGGGAGCAGGAAGGGATGGTGGGGGCTTCAAGGAAGGAGGAGACTGGAGACTTGCCACCCTGTCCCCATGGTTCCATACACATAACTGATACTCTGGGATGACCCCTGGGTTATCTGGGGATGCAGATTAGCTAAGGACTTGTTTGAAAGGACAGTTCTTTTACAGTGGTGTTAGTTATCTGAGATGCAGGCTATATGCACAAAAACACAGTACTTGGAGCTCCTCAATGCCGAGCATTGTGATGTGATAGGGAGATACATATTATAGGACCTTAAATCATGTCCACAGCACTGATTACAAATTCACATAGTCCTGTCTCAGCATGTACCAGGAGCAGAGTAAGACCTGAAAAATTCTCTGAGGATGGACTATTCAAGTGCTCCAAATTCCCGCTCAGTCTCTGGGAGAGGATACTGATTAAGTGTTACCTTGGTTTCCCCAGCCTTTCCTCTTGGAGAAAGCCTGTGCCACTTGCAGAGAAGATCCTGCAGATATCTGGGGCAAAACCAGTCACATTCAGCCACTGCCACTCTCCTGACACAGAAGTACTGACACAGGCCAGCCAGCAGAGAGCCAAATCCTGGCCCTAGGAAAACTTGTGGCTTGTCTGGCATAGGCCAGGGTTTCATCAGGCACATTCCTGCTCAACTTCATACCATTTATCCTTGTTCATTAGAACTTAAAATCCAGCTGAACAGACCACCCAGGCACTGGTCAGAGAAATGCATTTTCTGGTGTGTGGAGGAACAAGGAGGTTTTCCATGTCCCTTTGTCCTGGGTCTCTTGTGCCCATTTACCAAACAGAATCTGCTGTATTGGGAACTACAGCACTAACTGTCCTCCAGCTGCTTATTCCACATTTTACAGGATCTGGACTGCTCCTGTATTTGCTCTCAGCCAGGGTCTTGAGCCCTTCCAAGGTTTCTGGAGGATGAACCTGCAACTGAGCTACCTGGTGTGAATGGGTGGGCTGGTTTTCAGGGGGTTTTATTATTTAATATTGTCTTTATATTTAAGTCACAATATCAAGCATTTGCTGTAAGTTCTGGTCCAATATATCATATCCAAGTGTAAAACCTCTGAGGCAACCACTCTGACAGAGGATCCAGAGACAGCTGGTAAGGAAGGTGCTGTAGGCACATGGAGAGAAGTCAAACATCCATCTTGACCCCTCCTCTGTGTAAGCCAATACAGACCCTGCACTGGGATTGCTTTTAGCAGCTGTGTTTTCCAGGCCATATTTCTAAAGGAGAGAAAACCACTCAAATCTGTCACTTAAGGGCAAAAACTCTTCACCTCCTCAAGCAACTCTGAAAAAACTTTAAATGGTGTGAGGCCCAGTGCTGGTAATGATGCTCTTTTTAAACTAGCTTTAATTAAAGAAGCCCCACTTCGTGTGCTGAAGATGACTTCAGATACGGGAGCTGATTATTGCAACCCCCAGCTGCAAATATCAAACGCTGGAAAAAGCTTCTTGTTTTACCCAGCTCTGCAACTCTACAGAGGAAATAATGGCCATGCACTGCTGGGGTAGCCTCAAGCCAGGGCTGCTGATAAGCAGGGCAGCAATAGGCAGGCAGGCAACATCTTGAGGAGCCTCAGGGCAGAACTGCACAGGGAGCAACCACTGGCAGGTGCTGGAGACATTTTCCTGACCGGAAAAAAGGTCCTGCAGGGAACTCAGAGACAAGTATGGCTCTGGAGGGAAGGAAGAGTAGTTTCTCTTCACATTTATATCCTTGCGGCCTTTTTCTCTTGGGGTCTATGACCAGAAGTCCTGGAAACACTGCAAGTGCTCATTTTACTCAATAGCAGATCTGGATTTTGGTGTTGACAGTTCTTAGTAAGCTGTTGCACCCAGAGCTGTGCCAAAACAATCAAGGCAAAGAAAAGTCATTCTATCTTTCTGTGTAGGGCAAGTCAACAGAAACCCTTCTCTGGAAACAACAGAGCTGTGTTTATTTGCATCCAACCTGGTTTGGCCCTGATTTGGCAAATAAAACCATGTAATTTCCATCAGTGAGTAGTTGAAAATTCCCCTCTGCTCTCAGAGACCTTTTGAAGTGGCAGTGCCTCATATTTCCTAGAAAACTGATGAAAACTGAAAGGATTAAACCACAGTTCTCTATTATTACAGAGTGGGACTCCTGGACTTCTTTAGAAGGTGGCAGAAAAAGGTTATATATAGTTTGAAGTGGTCAGAAACGTGACTGTGGTTGGTAAGGTCACACCCTTGCCAGAGCCAAAGGTGTGGGGACAAGGCTGCACCTGGCTCAGGCTCCTCAGGCTGATGCCACTGAACCTGTGGCTGTATCTGTGTGGGCTGGGGGGATTCTCCAGCCCCATGGTTGCCCCAGCATGGGCACCTCCATCCTGCAGAATATGCCCTGGCATATTCTTCCCTGTGAGAATGGTGAGGCACTGGCACAGGTTGCCAAGAAAATCTGTGGATGCCATTTCACTGGAAGTGTTCAAGACCAAGTTGGGTGGGGCTTAGAGCAGCCTGATCTAGAGGAAGGTGTTCCTGTCCAGGGCAGGGGGTTGGAACTGGTTGATTGTGAAGATCCCTTCCAACACAAACCATTCTGGGATCCTATGATGATATGAGGATGGAGGAAAGGTTTTCATGCTGGACACTTCAGGAGTTATGATCCTTTCTGGGGCCCTCAGAGGTAGGGGGTGCTCTGTTTTGTGCTGTGGCACAAGTCCATCTCCTCCTGGGCACTGCGGAGTGATGATGACAGAGCTGTGTGCCTCCAAGCACTTCCTCCCATCCCTGCTTGAGCAGACCCGACCCTTTGGGATGCTGTGTCTTCTTCTGTAATGGCTTCCATCAGTGCTGAAAAGAAGCTTTTCAATGAATTCAGTGCAAAAACATCCCCATGGATGGGTACACACAACTCCCTGGGAAAAACACCTTCCTGAGAAAGAGCCTTGATTTAGTTGTGTTGCAGAAAAGCTCCCACTGATGGCTGTGAGCAAAATTAAGAGCTTTTGGCTCATGCAGCTATAATTAGACTGAGCAGAAGGCAAAATATTCCGCTATGACAACTTCAGAGTTAAAAGAAATACGTCTGAGCAGATGTTGATTTGCAGGATAAACAAATTAATTCAATTCAATTTAGCCCCCTCTACTGTTACAGTCCTTTGTTCCTCGATTTAAAGTGTCAAATCCAGGCCTCATGCTGCATGCATGACAAAAAACACATGCCAAGACAGGCACATAAATCTGCAAATAGAAAATATATCCAGTATCTTTGAGGTCTGCTGTATTTCCATATCATCCCTTAACCTTCAGGACCTTGGCTGTTACCCAGGGATGGTGTTCCACAAACACACACTTGATTTACAAAGCCTTCACAGCTTGCCAGTGGAAGGATTGGCTTTGAGGTAGGGACCTCTAAGGTTACAGGGCTGCATTAGGTTGGTCATTAGGTTGGAGACTGAGCCTCCCAGTCTCCAAGTTTTCAGGTGAAAACAATGTCCCTTGTAAAAGGCTGTTTGGTGGATTGATGATGAGAGGGAGTCAAGCAAGGGGTTGGCACTGAGCCTCCCTGCACATCCATCTGTTCTCACCTGGGATGGCACAATCATTTGGAGTGGGACCTTTCTTGAAGCTCTGGAGAAGTCCAAGTCCACACTAGGTGTCAATGCAAATCCCTTGAGAATAAGCTTGGCTGGAGACAAACAAACAAAGAAACAAATGAGGGATCCCTCCTGGAGTTGAATGCTCTTTCTGAAAAGCTGAGCTGGGGTTTAAAGGGCTTTACTTCCTTCAGAGGTCTTGGAGAGGTCTATGGTTTCTCTGACTTCCCAGTTTAGACCAAGATATAATTCAGCGCTTTTAATAACTGAAAGTCTTTGAATCATCTTAGTCCAAAGGAGCAGATAAGCAGCTTTCTGAGTACTCAGACTCAGGCTGGTTGTTTAGCTTTTATATCATTAGCACAATACTCTTTCTGTGCTTAATAATGTGTTTTACAGCCTAGCAGGAATATCAGCATACACAGAGGCTTAGAACAATTATCTAATGTTTTTATTGTTTGGCAGCAGAAACTTTTCACTTTTCAGAAATTTTGGAAGAATTTTTTGGATCTAGAGCACCTGTGATCTGTACACAAATGGTTGGTGGGAGGGCTGAGCACCGCATCAGTTTAATGACCTGGAATTCTGTTGAGCTGCTCCGTATTGGATGATGCTGCTGCATGGGATCTGACATCTCCAGGTGGCACAAAGAGGCACCTCAGAACGACCCAGCTGGCCCAAAACTGGTTAAAGGGAAGGGAAACAGTTCCTAACCTGCACAGATGGCTCCTATTAGCTCCTGTCTCACCCCTATGGCTTAGTCTGGAGTTTCACAGCAGTGTGTGCTGCTTGCTGGCAAAACAAGAGAGGCTGAGAAATGGCCTGAGCTGCCTTTGATTATTGTCCTGCAGACAAGAGCTTTGCTTTTGTTTTGAGCTACAAACAGGACGGATATTTGCAGCTGGAGCATGGCTGTAGCACTGAGCATGTCACAAGGCATCAGCCTGCTGCCCCAACAGCCTTGTGGGCTTTTCCCAGGCACTGAAGGCTTCCTCATGCCATGGAAGGCTTGGCTGGAGATGGGTCCTGAGCCCCCTGAAACATTTACAGTGGTCCTGCTTAGCTCCAGACTTCTCTGCTCCCAGGGGCTCAGCAGTCTCTACTTTTCTTGAAGAGACAACCCAAACTCTTATTCCACATAAAAGATCTAAATATAGTACCTGAGGAAAAAAAAGTTCCTCTTTTTTGTATCAAGTGAAAATGCTCTGTGCAAAATCTGCAGTGCTCTATGCACATTCTGGATGTGCTTTATGAAGCCACTGAGGCAAAACCAGCCCTGGGAGCACAATCCCTGCAATGCCAAACCATCACTCTCAGCTCCCATCTTGTCCAGAGGCAGGACCTTACAGAACAAGGTTTTGTAAACAAACAACTTCAGTCCATAAAAACAAGTCATTTTGTTAAATGTTAGCCTAGTTGCATTCCATGTTTCCATCTCCCCACTCTCCTTGCTGGGCAGCCTGGGGTGTGTGCTCAGGTACAGGTGACAGAAGAAACACTGGGAGGAATTCATCACCCTGTGAGTGGCAGAGCTCGTGGTCCAGCTCCGTGGGATGCTTGTGTTGGAACTCCACGGGCTTGCCCCCTCCAGTAGCACTGTTCATCCTGGAGCAGCTACCCCATCCAAGAGGTGGAGGTGTCGTGGTGAGCAGTAGCCAGAGCCCCTGCACTTGCAGGCAGGTTGCATAAGCCATGTTTCTCTGGAAAAGCAGCTAAAAATAGCCAGGGGGGATGTGCCACAGGCTGCAGGCTCCTGCTGCCAGGTTTGTTTTATATTGCAGCAGCTCTGGGACTCAGTCCCTGGCCATGCACCGTGCCTGGAACCAGCGCTGGGGATCTGGAGGGGGGGGGCAAGACTGGGCTGCCACAAGCCAGCACCACAGCTGGGCTGGGGCACAGGAGCTGCCCTGTGCTCTTCCCTCTGCCCTCAGAGCCACAGCCCTCACTGGGAGCCTGCCCAGCTCCTGTAGGACCCGATTCCCCAACCCACACCAAGAGCTGCTCGGGAGGATCACTGACGAGGAGGATGGAGGAGGTCTCAGTTTCTTTATCCCTTGTAAGAGGGTTTGCACTATAAGGTGATACCTTACTCCAGAGCAGCCTGGTCAAGCGGAAATCAACACTAGCTAAGTAAATGCTGATCATCCTGCTTAGAGACTTGAATTAAAAAGCTTTGCCAATCAGCCTTGATTGATAGAAAAAGGACAGGGCATTAGGATCAGCCATGAGGCTTTAGAAGGCAAGACATTCCCTTCAGTCTTTTTGTTTCCCCATTTATTAACCAGGAACAGATCCATATCATTAACAGCAGAATACCTACACATTGCTTTTGCAAGTGAGAAAAAACCAAATGTACGTATTAGAATCCACCTAGGAGCTAAATCCTGTGCTAGAGAGAGCTGTCACTCTGCTGTGATCAATAAGCCCGTTAGCCCTCACTCAGTGCCTTGGCTCCCAGAGAGCCCCTGCAATCAGATCTGATTATGGTGATGTATTGGTGTGATTCTGACTGTGCTCGTCTGAGAGGCTGGGATCAGGTTGCATGGAAGAGCAACAAAACAAAGAAAAAATAGTAGTAAAAAAATTACCCCGCACAAGGAGGGACATTAGAGGCAAAATGAAGCCATTTGGAAAAATGAAGCTGGCAGCATGACTGGGAAGATGCAGCAGGCGAGAACATTGGGTACAAAGCGGGTACCTGGCTTGGCTGTGCTCTGCTCAGGCTCTGGGCAGCCCAAAAGCTGCTCAGCTTGATGCTGCTGCTGCAGATGGGACAGTCTCTCCCCTTACAAAATCCAATGGTCAGGGATGTAAAGGGTGGTGGCTGCTTTGGAGCCCCATCTGAGGCTGTGCAATGTTCATACACATCCTGCACCAGCCTAACCCTGTTCCCTTTTTTCCCTGGCAGCCTGTTGCAAATCCCTCTCCCTGCTCTTTACAGATACCGCATAAATATTAGACAAAAGGTTGTTCACTGCAGCAAATGGGGTTTTCTGAAGCACTTCCATGACTAAGCTCAAACCTTGAATGTGATTTTGGCTGCTTTGCCCTGATGTTGGCCCCCCAACTATCCCAACAATGATAGGAAGAGATGGAACTGATGCCAGTCTCACAGACCAAGGAGATTTGTTCTGGATGTGGAAGGTCCCAGCTCTGGTTGGCTGCATTCAGGCCCCACAGACTCAGGGCTCCCCTGTACTGCTGACACCCTCCTAACCTGCCACAGTGGGAGCAACTGGGCAGCAAACCCACCCTGGGGCTCCCACATGATTGATAGCAGGATGGCAGTGGGGCTGGCAAGTGGATGAGCAGCTGGATTGCTGTAACTCAAGCTTTGGCATCCCTGCAGCTCCAGCTCTGGGGTCAGCAGCGCTTGGGCTGTGGCACAAACCCAAGCCTGAGAGCCTGCTGAAACTGGGAATCTGTGGAGAAGCAAAACCCAAGTTTTGCCTCTGGGGAGACCCACGGGGAGTGCTGAAGTCCTCCTGAAATCTCTCACTTTCATAGTGACTAGAAAAGAAGAGCTGGAGAGAGCAAGGCATGGGCTTGCAATAACCCTGGTTTTATTGTCTTGATTTTATTGCAAAAGAAGGATAACCAAATGCCAGGGTGGGAGCAGGGGGGGCCTGAAGGACCACAGGAAGGAGGTTACAGAAGGAGTGTGTGGGTTATCGGTGTGAGTGCATTCCTGCGGGGCCGGGCGGGCCGGCAGCCGGGGCCCCTCGCACAAACCCCGGGGAGCTGTTTGCACAGCACCCGCCGCTCGTCCCAAGAACATTTCTTAAATTGTTTCTAGCACTCTCAAGAGCATGATTGTGCCTTGAACAGTTATTTTAGCACTTGCTGCGTGAGCAAGTGTTACCCCAACAGCCCCTCCCCACAAAACAGGGCAGGGCTCTCGAGGGACCCACACGCTGGGCAGGAGATGGAGGCACCTTTTATTTATCACCACCTCCACTGGCCAGGCACATTGGAAACCCGATTAGTGACTCTGCTGCAAAGCCTATCCCCATCCCCATCCCCATCCCCAGGAGCAGCTGGAGCAGCTGCAGCTCTGGAGGGGACCAGCAGGCTGGAGCACAGCGATTCTCATGGCCCCAGCCCCTGCCTGCAGCCCCTGGGGGCACTTTGGAGGAGGTGGCTGGGCTGTGCCACAGACAGAACACAGCATCATCTGTGCCCACCATCACCTGTTGAGAACTTTGGAAAGGGCCAGTGTTGTGCCAGACACCCCAAAGCACTGGGGTAAGGCTCATCAGACATGTTTCCATGGCACCTAGGGCCAGGTGAGATGTCCTTCTAGGGTTATTGTCAGGGGTATTAACAAAACTGATCTTTTTTTTCCCAAGCCCCTCTCCACAAGTCCCAGGCAACAGGGTTAAAACCAGGCTGTGCTCACAGTGTGATGGACATGGACTCAGATGGCATCGTTTGGAGGGGTCAGTCTCTCACAGGTGGGGCTTCAACCCCAGGGGCTTCCCACACACAACATTTTGCTGTCATAAAAGGATCGAATCATGCTCATCTTACTGTTGAATGCTCTACCCATCAACCCATACCCTGAGAACTGATGCACAGGTGGGCACAGGAGGAGCCCAGGGATTTTTCTGTTAACGAGGCTGGGGCATGAGAGCCACTGCTAATGATGATGGTTGACAGACATTCCCACATTGCCCATTCCCAGCCCATTTTCCTCATAACCAAGGGTCCAAAAGGGGTTTCTCTGAGCGTCACTGCTTTTGAATGTTTTATTAGAGACTGAAGCCAGCACAGGATATTGAGCACTTCAGCAGCAGAGCAATACAGAGCGTTGGCAGGGTTTAATATGTATCTGATTGTATTTCCAATTACGAGAAATGTGCTGAAGCCAGTCCTGAGGCAGGCCAGAGAGCTCCAAGCGCCACAAATCTGGGCCATTTAGCTGCTGTGAATTCTTCCTCTCTTCCCTCATGATTCATCTCGAGAGCATTTAAGTCCTTGTAAAAATGCATTGCCAATTAAAAAGTGAGAGTGACTCTGAAGGATTAGAGAAATTGAGAAGTACCTTTTGCAGCAGGGTGGGATTTGAGCATCCCTTTTTTTTTGTTCCTATCTAGCAAAATCCTGTATGACCCAGTGGGAATGAAAACTCCTGCTGAAAACCTTCTTCAAAGTCCATGGCATCCTTCCTTAAATTAAACTCAAGTGTGGACTGGGGCTGGGGTCTTGGAGCTCCACCTTAATGCTGTGCTGTGTGAATGTAGCATCCCAAAGCAAAGCAAGCAAAACCCTTCTTGGAGAGGCTGAGCCCAAACAGGGGCTCTAATTGCACATCGTTGGTACCTGGTGCCAGGGCCACTGGTCAGCTCCTGGGGGAGCAGAACCGGGAACCTGCTGTATCACAGAATCTGTATGCTGGAATAGACCTTAAAGATCCCCTGATTCCAAACCCCCTGCCACGGGCAGGGACAGCTCCCATCTGATCAGGTTGCTCTTGTCCCCCATCCCCGCTCAGGCAGCAGCGCTGCCCTGCCTGTCACTTCCACCCCGGCGCAGCCACCAAGGCAGAAGCTGCGAATCCATCCTGCGTGCACAGGCCTTGCTCTGATCACCCTGAAGCCTCTCCAAGCTTCAGACGGTGGCTCCCAACAGCTTCAAACAACCGCATTAATCTGTGACAGGCTCCCCTGCCAGAGCGCGGGGAGCACAGCAGGGGCGGCCCAGACAGACTTTTATGGCCACAAAGGCCACGTCGCACCTGCTGACGGTTGTGAATAGACTTGCAGACAGCACCAGGTGTGCCATTGCAACAGATTGCACAACTGGGTGTGCCTTTCATCTATGTATAGAGCCCCGGCGAGGGGATGGAGCGCGCTCGGCAATTGTCCTAATTTAGCAAAAATCCTGTTTGTCCAGCGGGCCGCCCTGCGCGCTCGGCACGTGTATTTCAGGAGCAATTATCTCGGTTGCCCTTGGCCTGGCCCCGGCCCTGGCGCTGCGGGGAGTCGGGAGCGCCGGTTTTATGGCTGGCGGCGAGGGATGGTAATGAGGGAGGGGGAAAGGCGAGCGGCCGCCGGCCAGGGAGCGCTTGCAGCGGCGCGGGAGCATCCCCGCGGCCAGGGAATGCCGCACCCCACCAACCCCACAGGGTCATTCAGCTCGCTTATTTACACTGACAGCCTCTCAGAGAAGACGTTTTAATCGTATCACTGCTCGTGAGAGCTGGGAGTAGCTCAGGGCTTGCAGCCACTTTACAAATCGGGTCACAAAGAGCGGTAACAGACGAGGTCCGTGGACTTGCGAGGGGCTGATGCCTTCTCTTATGCCACCTAATAGCGAGCGCGACAGCGACACCGCATTGAAGATTTTATCCTTCCAGGCTTCATTAGAAGTATGAGTCATAACTTCAGGTTCATTAGATTATTTCTACATCTCAAAGTCAAATCGTAAAGAAGGCAGAGGTTCTAAGACTTGTGTTATAAATGTGGACCACTCAATTGTACTCAATAAAAGATGCTGATCTCATGGGGAAGGTGGGATGACATCAGATCAGAGTTCTGCAGGCTGGAACCAGTTTTCATTAGCAGCAAATGGGGACCGTGCTTTATGCTAACTGTCCACCCTCCATGGATGTATGTGTGGTGGCACGTCCAAAGGATGCATCTAAAACGCAGATGTGATTTCAAGATTCCATTAGAAGAACTTTTTTCCTGCCTGGCTTGGCCAATGTATATTGGATTTGCTCTACTTATGATGTCTGACATGAGCCCTGATAAGTGAAGTGACATCTGAATTGTTCAGGCTTTATTTTTATAAATATGAATCATCTACTGTTTTGGAAAAAAAACCAACAAAAACCTACAAGGTCAAACCCTTTGTCCCACATTTTCAAACCTTCATAATTGCTTATAAAAACTCCCACCAAAATCAACATGGAAAAAGTAAAAGGTTGAAAACACATCTAATATTGCAAATTCAAACACCAGATCCCCCACTGCTTTATGCACAGCTTTCACTATACTGCTGTTTCTGTGGAAAAGTCCCAAACTGTGGAAGAAAATTAAAGTAGTCCTGTGACTGTTTTGTATGTTTGAGAATTGCACACAGGGATGGAGTCCAGCATCCCTTGGGGTGTGAAGGCTCAGAGCTACTGCCTCCCCCTGGAGTTTGTAGGTGTGTGCCCAGGAGACCCCCGGGGAGGAGCAGACTGGGAGGTGGGGTCAATGCTTCTTGTCTGGCTGCCCAGCTCATGCCACTGCCCTCCATCACCCTTATCCAGGAGTGTCAACTGCCTGAACACACTCTGAAGCCTGTAGGTTGCATTGGTGAGGTCACCTCAGAGCAAGCAGAGCACTGATGCCACCCCACCATCCCTGCAGAGCCCCTCCCCACACCCCCTCCACACCCCCACACGTCCCCCTCTTCCCACACCTCCAGGTCATCCCCCAGCCTGGAAGGCCTCTGCTGCTGCTCTGGTGGTGGTGGCTCCTTGGTGTCACCCTGCAGGGCCCCAGCACACGCCTCCTGTGAGTCCCCAGCCTGGTGAGCGATGGGGAACAGCCTCCTGCTGAGCAGCAGCAGGAGCTGGGCCCAGGTTTTGGCAAGCCTGGCACTGCACTTGAGGAGGTTTGGTACATTGAGAGGCACAGTCACAGCGCCTTGGAAGGGGCAAAAAATTTTATTTTTCCCAATTACTGCATTATACAGAGAAAAGGCTTTTGACATGTATGCACACACATCTATTATCTTGACACTAACCAGGTAACAAGCTGCTGTGTGACCAGTAATTTTGACAGAATTAAATAGAAACTTTGGTAACTACAGCCTGGAATAAAAGGCATTATTTATTCTATGGACTGTAGTAGTTCATAAAGGCCTCAGCAGCAATTGGGACACACTGTACTAGACAGAGCAGTGGAGACCCCACCTTAAAACACCTTTCAATGTAAATACATTAGACAGACAGAATTTATTTGCTTCTCACAATAACTCAGCCCTTGACTCGCCATGGACCAGGCCCAGCTCAAGATAGCTGTGTCTGAACTTTGACAAAGTCTGATCCACAGACACAGCTTTTCCAAGGACCTTTCCTTCCTATCAGTAGGAGAACCAGCAAGCAGCAAATCTAAAAGCTTTTCTAAAAGGCCCTTTTCATTTATATACCTATTTAGATATGCAGTGCTTTAAAATCATCAGACACCTCTGCTGTGCTTATTCCAGCTGTTAAGTTCAAGTTTGCATATTTGCAGTCCTCTTCTAAACACACTTAGCACCTCAGTACTCCTGGAGGCACATATAATGTTGATTAAGTCAGTGAATAACATAACCCAGTGCATAATTAAATTGCCAGAGTTGATTCTCCTTCATTCATGCTCTTAATAGCTTCACATGACAAACAGTCCACATCCAAACTACACTGACAGAACAAGTACTATACGTTCTAATTAGACCACTTTATTAAATCAAATTGTGTTGCTCAGTACATCTGTGCAGGTTGCACAGGCTTCCAAGTAAACTGCACAAATCATGATAAAATCACAATAAAGCACTTCCAGTCATTAGATTCCAAGAAGTGTTATCTGAGGGGTAAGTCCCATTACTCCCATTCGGGTGATAAGGAAACTTAGACCACAGAAAACCTCGGAGAAATCCCTTGTGTTAGTCACCTCATGGTCAAATTAAAAGAATTCGGCCTCTCTGGTCGTGCTCTAGAGGACAAAGTTTGATCTAATTTATCAAGTATTGCCCATAAAGCAAACAAAGAAGCACGTGTTCCAGCAGAAGTCCCCATCCTTCACCCCTCCATCACCATCACTGCTGCCCAGCATTGTAATGGGAACAAACAGGAGCACATAATCTTACAGCTGCTCCATTGTCAAGGTGACATGCTAGCAGAAGGATTTACAGACCTGTTTGCTTATGAAATAAAGGTCTGCATGTTCAGAAATGCAAACGCCTCCTCTGCACAAGAGCCACACACCACAGAGAAAGCTGCTCTCTGACAGCTGTGCTGAACTCAGGAACATTGTTAAGGTATCTGTGACTATTAAGGGTTGCTGCTTTCTTCAAAAAAATATCAAAAATGACAATGAATACACAGTTGCCAGTACATACAGACCACGGTGAGAGGCTCCTGAGGCAGCTGCTCTGAGGGCCTGGGCAACTCTTCAACACAGTGCTGTGAAAAAGGAGGACTGGACACATTCACTGAACCTTTGCACAAAAATGAACATTTGCCTCTCCAAGGCAAATCCTGGCCCCAGCCAATGCCAGTATGTGTTTTGTTAATAATGGAAATTGTGTAAAGATTTTAATTCAGATTTTACTTCCAAATTTATTTAAAGAAAGATTTGCTCTGTGAGAAGTTGAGTTGATTGAGCCAGGCAGATTTACAGCTTTCTGCATGCTCAGCACCAGCAGAAAAGCTTTCCTTAAATCATTGTGCTTTACTTTTTGGGTAGTTTAGGTGCTATGTTGTTGTGGAACCACATGAAGCTGAAGATAACACCCATTGTCTTCGGGAAAGTCTCATCATAAGCAAACTTCATGGATTCTTCCAAAGGTATTTCCACAACTTCAATCAGCTCTCCTTCTTCTGGCTGGCCACCTCCTCCACTGGTTCTCATCTGGTCGTTTACTTCTGCATAAAACAATGTCTGCTTAGAACCTGTCAAACCAACTCCAGACCTGGAAAAAAGCAGAGAGAAAACTCTGGTTTAGATAGACAGAAGGCAGCAAGGAGCTAGGAATGGAAACAGGGGTCCTTAATGTGTGAGACAGACGTAGGTTGAGACAGAATTATTGAGAGAGAAATTGATTGCAACTTTCATGCAGAAATACCAACACTTTTGAATACAGCTCCACATAAAATAGATCCATCTTCAAAGATATTCTGCAGCTTTGGAAAGAAATGTGAGTTTGGGAGAAAATTAAAAAAGAAAAAAGGTTTTGTATTGGTAAACTGTTGTTCCACGTATACTGAAGTCAACAGAAGTTCTTTCAGCTGACCTCAGGGAGAGCAGAAGTGCAGGATGACTCACAGAGATGCACTAACAACAGGAAGAAGCTCCCCAGTGTATCTGTGTGCTGTCGTGCTACATTTGTTTGCTTGTTTTTACACAAATATTTAGATTTTTTACTCTTAAGAGGATTATGTCCATTCACAGCTGGAGTCCTCCACTCATGGACTGGATAGGTAAAGAAGAGAAAGGCAGTCTGGGACTCGCTCTCTATCCTTCCTGAACTTTAGCCTTGACCCAAATGGACCACTGTAAGCACGCACATGTCCAAAGTAATTCAGTCTCCCTGCTAAATTTGCTTCAGTGGATTTAGTTGAGGATATTTTAGATTATGTAGTCTTTCTTCAGCTAGACCGCTTGCTGTGTATTATACTTCTTATTTGTTAATCCTCTATTTCCTTAGGACTATTTAATTTAGGTATTATTAAATAAGGGATAAGTACATAATCCACTCATTTAGTCCTTCCAAGAAAATATTCACATTGTAATTTCAATTTCTTCATTTCATATGACTACAGGCAACTTTTCACATTAAATCTGGATCCAAAGTTCACTGAAACTATGAATGAGGCATTAGGGCAAGATGAAAAATTAGCTTCCATCTTATTACACACACAGAGGATTCTCAGATTTGTAGCAGTGTTATGATCTTAGAGTGTATATCCAGATTTACCCAACCATTAGGCAACTAAATCTTTCAGTTAATCCAGCACACATCACACCCCATAGCAGGAATTAATCATTTCTCTCTCAATTTTCTAAGAACACTGGCAATTAGTTTGTTTGGAGAATTCATAGTGACTACTGCAGTTTGTTTCTAATAGTGACTAGTGAAGTTGGTTTCTTACATCAATACAGACTTTTTAAAAATACTGAATAGGGAGCAAACCAGTGAATTATTTTCCTAAAATTACTTCTGATACTTTCTGTGAATTTGGACAAGATGTTGCACCCCTCCCATAGGGAATGATCCCACAGAGATCCTTCCTGTACATCTTTGAAAAGAAACTAAACCACCTTTGACATTTTCAGGAACACTGAAGGCTGCTACTGGACCTCTTTCATTCTGTGCTCATCACTTTATTCCAGTGTCAGGACTGGGGGTTTTGATACACATTTTAACCAACTGTAAAATTTTCAAGACAAAGAATGCAGTTTGCTGGTCATCAAAGACATAGGACTATGTATAATATATTTAATATCCTGTTATTTATGATGAGTGTCAAGTCTGACACCTTCATCTGGGGTGCCTCAGCTGAAGAATGAAAATGATCCTGAGTATTTCCATGTCTACATGGTATTTTTTAAAGGTTATATACAAAAACAGAGACTTTATTTAAGAAGCCCTTATATGAGAAGCTCTGGCTTGATTATTTACAGCATAATCTCCTTCTCTAGCACCTGTGACCATTTACTTAAGAAAAACTACACCTGTGGAAATCAGGAGTTCACACATCTTTTCTCTAAAGTAAAGGAAAAGCCAATTTCCAAGGTGTTACATCATAAGATTTAGGTTCTTGCCACCACAGCTCAAATAACAGGGAGTGATTTCCATATGGTGTTATTTCATTGTACTCTACTCATATGATACTCTCTTCTTAGGAACTAAATATATCAAGAGTAGCTACTACGCTGAATATACATGAAAAGATGAAAATCCTGGATGCAATGTCTTTCCTTTGTTACAATGTCCACAGTTATGGCATTTCTTCACATCTACTGGCATATAATTAGCCACACAAAAGTTGTATCAATACATATTCAAAGGAGAACACACCCACATGATCATTCTCTGTTACTTGATTACCTAACTTAACTCTTCTCTGGTACAACTTTGCCACAAGATATTAGTTACAAAGTAATAAAAAACATCCAAATGAGCTATAAATAAAATTAAAGAATGCTGGTATTCGTGATATTCTGTTCTACTCTTTTCTCCCCAAACCAGCAAATCTAACATTTCTAAGCCTACCTAGAATCCCTTCACTATTTAGATGGCGACTTTGCAGACGTTGCAGGATGTTATTTATAAACATATTCACTGCTTTAATTTGTTGTCCAGCTAAGAGACACAAGAGAGTTGACAGTTCCTCTTGATTTGATGACACCAAACTGGGAGGAGCTGTTGACTCCCCCAAGGGCGGAGGCCCTGCAGAGAAACCTCAACAAATTAAAAATCAGCAATCACCAACCATACCAAGTTTAACAAGGCCAAGTGCTGGATTCCACAGCTGGAATGGGGCAATTCTGGATGTATGGACAGACTGGGGAATGAGAGGCTGGGGAGCAGCACCGTGGGAAGGCAGGTCCTGGTCAATGGCAAGTTGAACAGGAGCCAGCAATGCCCTGGCAGCCAGGAGGGACATCCCTGTCCTGGGGGGCATCAGGCACAGCATCACCAGCCGGGCAAGGGAGGGGATTGTCCCACTCTGTTCTGCTCTGCACTGAGGTGCCCTCACTTCGAGTGCTGGGGGCAGTTTTGGGTGCCATAATATTAAGAAGATGTTGAGCTATTAGAGGGCATCCAGAGGAGACCACAAGAATAGTGAAGGGTCTGGTGGGGAATCCTTATGAGGAGCAGCTGAAGTCACTTGGTCTGCTCAGCCTGGAGGACATTGAGGGGACACCTCACTGGGGTCTTCAACATCCTCACGAGGGGCAGCAGAGGGACAGACAGTGATCTCTTCACTCTCATGGCCAGTGACAGGACCCGAGGAAACAGCATGAAGCTGAGTCAGGAGAGGTTTAGGCTGGATATTATAAAAATAATTTTAGGGTGGTTGGACACTGGAACAGCTCCCCAGGGCAGTGGTCACAGCCCCAAGGCTGACAGGGCTCAAGCCTTTGGACAGTGCTGCGACCCTAGGAGTGTCCTGTGCAGGGTCAGGAGTTGTACTCGATGATGGAGGACCATGTAGGTCCCTTTCAACTCAGTATATTCCATTAGTCTGTGATCCTAAAAGATCACTTCAATGGTTTCAGAAAGAAGTTGAAAGATACAGAAATATACTTTAATTCTTACAAGAGGAAAATATCTTACCATTTTTCACTTGATCTTTCATTCTCTAAATGCTCTGGTTTATACTGCCAGTTCATCATTTTTGCATAGATCCACATGCCCTTTACTAAATTAAATATTCTCCAGTATTGCTTACTGCCGTATTTCACGACATTTCCAGACTGCTAATGTATCCTGCTTGTCCTTAGAAAATTGTACAAAAATCAATGCTATTCACATTTTGTCTGTCTTAGTACCTTTGGCTTTTATAAAAATCAAAAGTTAGGTTTGTTGCTTTGAAGCTGTTCTTGTTGAAGTAATAAAGTGTTTTTCCCTATAACCTTGCAAAACATTGTACATTTCAATGATTTTGGGTCCTGGGGCAGAGAGCAAAGAGGGAGAAGGTGGGTCTGACTGGTGAATAGGCTACAGGAAATATTACGCTTGCAGTGTGCTTTCAGGTTTATCTGTCACTAGGAATTTCCTATGCTTTTTCATAATTACCTGCACTTTCTGAGTATGATGTTCAAGGAATTTTGATATGCCTTTACTCATATTTATATTCCTCTTTTTGCTGCCATCTTCCTCTGTCCCACTTCTGTGACATACGCTTTTCCTTACCCCAGTACTTCCCACTACAAATAAACACTTTTGCCATGGTCTGAAATGAGTCACCTATTAACAGATTACAGCTATATTCATTAGCTTTGCATCTGTGGAAATCACAGGGGTCAGCACACCCGAGCTGCAAGTGATGAGTTTCACCCTGGGAAAGCCACCTTCCTGATGAAGGGTGCCTTCCTGGGACAAGAGAGGCTTGGCTGGGGTTGGGTGAGCAGGTCTGAACTCAGCACCAGTCCATGGTGACACTTGAGGCTTTGGTGTCAGCCCAGGGTTTAGCACCGTGCTGCCCAAACCCGGCATATCACGGCTCACACTGACCCAGACCTACTAAGCCTGGCTTGACCTAGCTGACTGTTCCAGCTGTGTTCTGATGTGTCTGCACAGTGCTTGACTTATTTGCCACTGTGGGACAAATGCAAATGACCTGCACAAAACACAGCTCGGTTTTCCTTGTCTCTTTATCTTGAGGATTGGTTTCCTCCAAGGAGTTTATGGCCGTTCCAATTAACAGCTACACGGCTGACAAATACTCCTTGCCAAGTCATTAGGGCTTGAGCTCACAAGCCCTGTAATTTCAACAGAGAGATTTTAAACCCCGAAACACTATTAGCTCTAAACTTTCTGCATTGCTTCAGACAGTTAGAAACCTCCATTACCTTTGACAACACCAAGTCTAGGAATGTAAGCATGTCAAAGGAAGGATACCGAGGTCGTATGGTTTTCATCACAATAGTAACTTATATGTAAGTTTAACACATGAAAACAAGATTGTATGCTGCCTGCCCGTATTTCATTCTGAATAGAACACTCAAACAGTGAGATTAAATCATGCTTTGGCTTTTAAAGCCTTGGGCAACACACTTTTGGGCAACACTACACCAGAAAAGGAGCTTCTGCAGAATGACTGTGAAGCAGGTCTCACCTCCCGCCCAGGGGTGGGACAGGCTGGCAGCACCAGGTTTTAACTACAGTATTTGCATCTACTTCCTTCTCAGACCAGGGGAAACACAGGAGACAGATTGTCTCTCCAATCTGTTTTTGAAATACAGCAATAGCAGCTACCAAAAAGCCTTTGTTTAACTCTTCCCTTTTATCAAATGCATGAGGAAGTACACAGCACATGAAATCCAGCTCACAAAATGGGACTTTTCACTCGTCCTATCTAAGTTCACAAGCGTAAAGATACAGTACATACATTCTTATCAGAGATGGAGAAACAGTATCTTATGGCTTAAAAAAAAGGTTTAGTAGTGTCTGAAGCCACAAGTGAGACTGAGTTTGCCAACAGTCAGTGAGTTTTTTCTTCACACTGAGCGTGCACACACGTGTGCATGTCCACACACAAACACGTTGGTAATCAGGATCAAAATTCAAAGCTTGTGTTTCATATTAGTTTTGCCTTTTCTCATGTCTGGGTGCTCGCCTATGCCTACCAATTATCTCTTTCATAAGTATCATGTCCGTAAATATTAAACTTTTAATTTGAAGAAACAAGCATGTATGAGAAAAGAAACAATATTTTATATTCTACTCCTCTGCTGCAACATGGGGAACAAATAAATTGATTTATCCTTGTGAAGACTTATTACTTTAGTTCAGATTTCTGATAGACAGCTATTAAAGGCTAAATTTCTCTTAATGCGTTAATATTAAAGAAATACACAATCTATAAACAATCAACATTCCTATCAACATAGAAATAGATCTTTTTTTTTTTGTTTTGTTTTAATCTTACATAGTTAATGTGCAAATTCCTGAAAGCAACATATCCTTTTATAAGACATAAGCCATCTGGATGCAGAATTTGGGTATAGAGTGAATACATAATTCATGTTTACAAATAAATGTGACACAAATCTCTGTTATTTATGCTTAAATCCAGATCCAGTTGGGCATGCAACATGTAAACTGATGATCAGTGACATGCAGCTCCTATTGTCACTTCTTAGGACCTTTGTACAGTTCTGACATTATAAGCAGCAGGTGCAGGGAAAAAAGCACAGAAGTAATTAACATAAAATTATATTACATTATGCCATCACCCAACAGGTGTACTAGCAGGTGATCTTCCTAATTATAATGTACTCCAACATTTACAGGGCTATTAATCCTTCTACATAAAAACCTGTGAATACAAACCATTTTTACCTCATTGCACAGAGGCTAAAAGCCATGGCAGAGCAATTGGAACATCGAACATTAATTCTCTGAATGCTCTTCTTGTACACTTTGGGGAAAAAATCAAATGTAGGAAGATTAAAGTAAGTACCTATTTTAATACAGCCAGGCCTTTAAACTAATCCATCTGATTTCTTTGCAGCAGGGCTGAGAACCTACAGCTCCTATTGTATCCAGGTCAGGGCTAAGAGTTTTTTACAGCCTCTGGGAGAAAATAAGGATGTAATGATGTAATGAAGGGAAAAGGAAGTTGAACCAGAAACTCTGGTTCAACTTTACCCTGATGTTCTGAGGTGTTATTGAAGTACAATTAATTTTATAAATATTCTTCAAGAAAACCAACATTTTCAAGAACTAAAAGAAAATACTTTGCAATAGCAATAACATCATCATCATCAACAACTTATTTCCCTGCCCCTGTCCTCTAAGAAAACAAGTCTCAAGGAAGATAGCTGGAAGTACTTCAACCTAAGAAACTAACTCATAGATGAATTTCAGCACATGGGGTTCAATCTGAAAACTGCTGGGAGACCATGGCAGATAGGAAAATTGTTATATCTGATACATGAGTAAATTCAAGGTAAGTCGTTTACTTTAAAAATTTTGCATTTGTGACAAAAACCCCAAACATTAAGGGAAGCTCACGGATTTCTTTCAGAGCTTTTACTAATGGACAATTTAACTGGCACCCTTCAGCCTTCATGAACCCTCAGTTTATAACTATATTAGTATAGGACTAGCTTCATTTTGCTATTTTATTATTGAGCAAAGTGATTCCTTTACACCCTTCACATCTACCACCTGTGCTATTTTTGACTGATGCCACACATACAACTGATGAGAACTCAAGACACCAGAGTCCACCAAAACTTTCTGGAAGCCTCCAAAAGTGAATTAGATGCTGCCATAATTTAAACCAAACTTCTTGCAATACCAAAACAAAGTTACTGAATGCCAAGCACAAAAGTAGAAATTTGTGCAGCGATGATGAGAAGAAACTCACCACACAGGCTGCAAACAATACAGATTCTTTTCAGAATGATCCCTCCTCTGTCTGCCCAGCAACATGAACCATCTGCATTTCAATTCACCTCCATTTTTCTATAATAGGAACAGATATTTCTGATTTTCAAAGTGTGATTCCTCTGTCCTCCTCCAGTCAAGTCCCTCTAAATATGTTTGTGTTTCTTGTTATCTGCCCCCAGTCCAGCCTCCTTCACTCACCCACACCATACTGTCCTCCTGCTGCTGGAACAACTTGTTCCAAAGATTCTTACTCAAATGCTGTAAATTCCCCAACTCCTGGCTTCCTTCCTGATTCCTCATTCAGCTCCTCTGTGGATCATTCAAGGTAATTAAGTCTGAGATCTGCTTAATTCAGTTTCTGACTTCTATGTGATGAGCATCAAGTCACTGGAGCTTTGACAGAGCTTAATAATGAGGTCCAGTGTGTTACCTGCATGTGTATGAATCACCTGTGGCAGTACTGGGCTCACACTTTCCAGGTTAGCTGAGAAACACTAAAAAAAATCCCCCAAAACCACTGGTACAGGCCCTGATAATAAATGAGGAAAACCCCTGCTATCTTCAGATTGAGTCTAACCTTTACAGTTCCCACTGCTTGAAAACAGAGCAAAGTTGAATACAGTCTAAGTACTTTCCTCATTTCCTTACAGAGGATTCTTCTCCACCACAATGAACGTACTTTCCCCAGGTCCATTTAGTTCTCAGCCTATGATTTTTCTCTGCCTTGTTCCTTCATCTCTTCTTCCTCTTTTTCCACTCAAGGTTTTTCTATTCCATTTTTCTCCATAGTCTAAGTTTTCCCTATGGATTGTCCATGCTCTATGTTTCTTAATCCATTAGGCACAGAACTGTACTGACCTCCCCAGCCAAAACCATTTCTCCCTTTACATTTGATGTGTTTTCAGCTTTTCATGTCCTTCTGTCAGGTCTAGCTCAACTCCTGCCTTTATTCCAGTCAGGCAATTTCCTTCTCATGACCACGATTCCAGAAAGGGATGTCAAGTCCCTTGTCAACTTGTATTCTTGTGCAGAATACAAGTCCCTGCTTTCAGATCAAAGGCTGTGATGACACAGAACATGGACAGGAGGTGAATGACAGTGCAGAATCAGAGAATACTCTGAATTGGAAGGGACCCACAAGGATTATCAAGTTCAACTCCTAGTTTTGAGATAGGAGAGGCATTGTGGAAGATAAATTATATTAGTAATGTAATGCCTCTGTTAAAAAGACAAACAATAAACTCCAGAGTATAAAGAATAATCTGTGAGATTAGGGGAGATAATGCTTCCACTCTACCTAGTAAAGCCCCCACTGAAGTACTGTGCTCCACTTTGGGAACTAAGTTTCTAAGAAATATGCAGATCAGATGGAGAGAAAGCAGAGGACAGCAAAAGGAATGATCAGGTATCTAGAAAACATGATCTAAAGAGAAAGACTAAATCAACTAAAAGAGTTTTACACAGGCAAAAATAAAATAAAGGGAACATGTTTTAACAAATAGGTGGAAGGTGCAGAAGTACTTCATGTCCACTGGGAACAGAGTAGTAAGTATCAGTCTTGAAGTCAAGAAAGGGAAATTTAGGCAAGACATGAGGGAGAAGTTGCTTGTGGTACAGATAAGATTCTTCAGACAGAATGCCAAAACCCTCCAAGACTCGCCACGGAATGATCAGATTTGAGAGAAAGCACAGGTGCACATTTGTCACAACTGGTGTCAGTCCAGCTCAGGCTGATCTTTGGAAGAGGAGTCATCTAGAGAGAGCCTCCCAAAACTCTGACCTGAGGCACTGGGTCAATAAATAATGCAGAGCAGCTCTTACACAGATTGCTGGGATGGCAGATAAGAGTGGAAGTGCAGGATGCAGTGTAAGTGTAATGGCATGCACATGCATTAATGCAGTGCTTTATGCCTGTGCTTTGTATTGACAGTCACAGCATGAAACAGCAGCATCCACCATTTGGGCAAACCTGCTACACTTGGAAAACACCCAGGAATTCTCATATGTAACACAGCCATTACAGAAAAAATGTCCTTAGGAGACCATAAAGGAACTGATTACTTCCTGTCTTTGCATCAAATCCTCAAGGATCAGAAAGATATGCCAGTCCTTGGTGGGAGGAAGAACAGGACACTCCTAATAGGAATACCAAAACACTGAGAGTAAAATCCTAATATAGAGCATGGGAAATGAAACAAAAAAAACTGTAAAATATCATCTTTGAGGCTTCAACCTTTCACATTAATTTAAAAATGTAAATACTATACAGGCCCTTCTGACTTCAGCATGGATCTCCATGGGCAGGAAGCTGTGTCCACACGGACAATGGAGGATTACGAACCTTTGCAAGGGTCTCAACAAAGAAAACCCCAATTGTATACACTCTTCACAAGTCAGTGCAACTAAAAAAAAAGGCAACTGAATGAACACCTGTAACATACAAAGACATTTAACAACACCACAACATAAGAGTTTTGGGCAGATACAAACCATTAATATTGAATCAAACTTCTACTCTGAAGCTACAACCTCCTAAGCCACAGAAATTGTATTCTACTTTTCCTGTTCTGCATTTGTATGCACATACATACCTAAATATACATATGTATATATCTGCATGCAGCAGCCTGTCAGTGTCACCCAGCCTATGAAATTCTATAGACAGCTTTTGCTCATAAATCTGGAAGACACTTTCTTTCAGTAGAACAAACCCTTAATCTGGTTTCAATGAGTTGTAAAAGACAGCTCCTGTGATACACCCCCTCTCCTCAACAGAAGCACTTCTTGTTAATCCAGCAGGAAATAACATTTGCCAGGATTGACAGCTGTGGATTTGTATTCAATTCCCAAAATTAAAAACCAATGACAGGGCCTAGTTCAATGGAGATGTCAAGTAAAATAAAGAAAGTAAAAAAACCTGCTGCTTTCTCTGTACAATACAAACATACATACATTTTGGATAACAATACTAAAAGCTGGGAATGAGATATAATAGGATTAAAGCTGTGTCCAAAGTTTCTGTTGAGGGCTTTTTTTTCACCAACAACTCACATTTTGTATTTTTCCACTTACATATTCATTTTTCCCTTTAATCCTAATAAATGTTTTAAAACATGTTAAAAACTATTTCAATAACTATTTGAAACCATGCAAAAATACAGTGTAATAATTTGCCCAGTCAAATCAGCAAAATCTTAATATATAACAATAATTATTGTCCAATTCAAAGAAGCTTTAATTACACACCAGATATTATGAAGAGATGTAATGGCACAGGTTCTCATGCTTCTGAAAAATCATGTTAAAGGTTAATCAGAGAGTACCTAGGGCATTTTCTACAGTTAATCTGAATAACAAGAATCAGAGATGGAAAACACCTAATATAGTAAGGATGGGCTGTTCTCTAGTGCTGTAACAAACTGCTCTGAAGAGCCCAATGCAACTTTTCCCTGTTCTAATAGTCTTTGAAATAAGTCACAATAGTATGATTCTTCCTGGGAATTCAATCCCATAATTACCATACTAATTATATGATATTTATAATTCCTTACATTTCTGTAAATATGCCTCTCACTTGCTCAAAATTACACCTTACTTGTACCTTCAGATGTCCATGTTCCTCCAACATGCTGCTTAAATTAGGGAAGAGGGAACGTTCAGGCCACTTCAGCAATCTGAGAAACAATGAAATGTGAAATGTTTTAACATGCTGCTATTTACCTGTAAGAAGTGATCCTCCTGAGGTCTGCAACAGAAACACGATAGCCACACTCTTCCAAGACTTCCTCACAAGCAATTTCTTCTAAAGAAAGGCCTGGCTTGTCCACAATGCCAGCACAGAGTTCATAGGTGACTCCAACCACAGCAGGTAAGGGATTCTCCAGGGAAGCAAAGCTCTCCTTGTCCTGATTCTGAAAGACTTGAGGATGATGCCTTTCTACTTCACACATGTAAACAGCTTTAAAAAACCCCCCAAAGCACAAAAGAAAAAGAAACAAGGGGCAGTATGTTAGTTTACTCATATTAAACAGAATAAAGGGTGGGAGACAAATTTTACTGGAAATTACCAACCATAAGAGTGCTTGAGAGTAACAAGGAATTCAGCTGCGTTATCTGTTAAAATAATGACACATAAAACTGGCATTTTAAAGAACAAAGGTTCTCTTGCAATGTCTGCAAAATTATTCTTTGAACTGTTATTTGTACTTACATCATCTGAAATGAATTCATGCACACCTTAAAATAAATAAAAATTGAAAAAGAGAGCTAGTTCATCCAAGAAATCTAAGTGCCAGAAGCACCATACAGCTTCCATTTGTTGGGCAATGCGGATATCAGGATTTAATTTAAACTATGCAGTTATCATGCATGAAAGTTGGGTTGCACATTAAGTACCATGTGCACAATGATGAGTCTTTCAGCCTGTCAACTCAGCTGTTATTTAGAAAGGGTATGAAAAGCATGTATGTTTGTTTGGGGGGGAAAAAAGTCCTCTTTTGAACATATAGTTCCTTGCACAGATTCCTGTGTGGAGTCTGAAAAAGACTTCTTGAATTAATCTACAAACAGCTGCCACTATAATGCACTCCTAAAGAAAGTGCAAATGTCAGATTTTACTCCTTAGTTAAGTAAAATCTCTCAGTGATGTCAACAGAAGTTTTGCCTGAGTGAGAACTGCAGGACTGGATGTCAACACACAAAGAATCCCTACTGACAGACAACCCCAGATAACTGTAAATTTAATACACAGGTATAATTCCACTTGTTTTTTCCTTGAAATTTCCTTATGTCTATCCCTTGCTTTTCATGAAAGGTTTCCAAGAGAGTGTTATAAATCACCCAGAATGAAACTATTTTAAACCTTGAACCTGTTTTTATTCCATTAAAACATTCTACATGCATATTTCACATACACATAACATGATTTTCAAATTAGTTTCTCTTTTATTTCCCATTCTAAATCTTGCAGAACTGATAAAAAAGAACTCAGGTTTAACAGGCAACTATTTGTCCTTCAAGGTAGTGGATTTAGCTTGGTATTTCTTAAAAAAAGTTCTCTAGAGAAATGTTGTTGTGTAACAGTGAAGTACCACAGCGACTTCTTAAGCACTTGGTCTCTGAGGCAGAGTCTACACCCCAGAAATTTGTGCCTGGGCTCCTTCTGCAATGCTCGTTTTGATACCTCAGAAGTGCAGAATGGCAAGATCAGCACATGAAAGGGAGATGTCAGATCAGTCCAATATCCAAAATCTAATCTTTCTCCAGAAGTTAAAACTTGCAAAGCTGCTTGTCTTAGATGCATCCAGGTCTTTGAGATTTGAACAGGTACAGATAGGAGTTTCCATTTCTTACTTGACAGACATGACTTAGAGCTCAATTTTCTTTTTAAAGCACAGCAAGAAGCCAGAAAAAAAATATTCCCTGCCAGCTCTAAGGGACAGCTCCTTGAAGGGTGTCTATTGTCATTATTCCAAAAACTTCTAAAAGCTAGGAAAATTACCATAAATGACAACCACATCCAAGATTTCTCTGAGATGAGCCAAATCCTCTGAAAGTTTCATTTCTTTTTTAGTACTGACATACTCACATCAGATAATTAAAAGGGAACAACACATGCATCCCATTAAAGGCTTTGGGCATTAAAACACAACACAGGGAAGAATGTGGGGTACAGAAATATGAAATATGTGACCCAAGAGTGCTAGAAGTCTTTTGTATGCCTGAAACCCATCCTGTCATTCCATCAGGCACCAGCCGTTTTCCTTCTCCCTCAGCACGACTGTGCTCCACGTAGATCAAGACCTGCATTCCCAGAAGGACCTAATCCAGCAATCCTCTTCAGAGCAAAGTTCTGTGATATGCCCACACTTCAATCCCAGGAACAGCTTTTCTCTGTAGATAAGGAAGAAAAGAAGCAGTACCAGCCACTTCTTTAAGAGCCCGAGTATTAGAGCATTCACCAAGGAGTGTGATTATGAATTTAATATCACCTGGCTTGCAAAGGTTCAAACTCAGTTTATCTCTCTAATATAAGCAAAGCCTAGAAAGCCAAGCTGCCTGCTAATATCAGAGAACAAAGAATCTCCCATATCTCTCTTAACGGCACAAATCTGACTGCACAAGTGATGCACTGGGTGATAAAGAACTGGATGGAAAAGCAGTGTGTGACCTACTGGCTAAGGCACACTCTTCAGAGGGAAACCTCTCTTTCTCATCACAAGCTGTCATCTTACTGCAATTCCACAAAGAAAGCAGAATCCAGAAACTCCAGCACAGTTACCCACCCACTTGCCCCACTGTTCCCTTGTCTTCCAATGCTTCTTTGGCCAGGAACTGCGACTTCCTCATTGCTGGGCAGTCTCCTCCATCGCCAGATGGACACGGCCATGAGTGGCAGAATGATGAGGAATCAACCTGTGCCCAGAGGAGCTTCTGGTTGCACATCAGGAAGAATGACAACACAAAGGGTTGCAGACATTGGAAAAGGCTTCCCAAGGAAATGATGGAAACCACATCTGAACTAATTGCCCTAGAGCCACTCAGCTGTAAGAAGCCTCAGAGTGGAAACTCCAGTAGAACTGATGTTCTCACCTTCCTTTCTGTAAGGTGGGACAAAGAATTGATGGCTCAACCAAACTGAGCAAGTAAGATCACAACAGTTATTCAAAGCAGCCTTTGTAGGTGACACATTTCGGGGCTTGTTTGCTACCCCTAAACAGAAGAAAACAACAGTAGGGACTAAGGAATCAGTGGAGTTTGGCTGTCTGGGGAAGGTGCTGGCTCCTCTCTGAACTTCTGACTGCACTAGTGTTTCATACGTCCTGAGCAGAACATGACTTATGATTCAATTCTTTCATACTGTTTGTTTTAAGTCAGTGGAAAAACAAACATCACAACCCATTGAAAGATCATTATACTTACAGTGATTAAACCAGAGTACATGTTCATAGGTTCTAATTCCAGCCCTCCCCAGGAATATATCATTTTATTATATTTGAAAATGTGTGGTCAATTGCCTACCAAAATAAGCATTGACCAATACCTTTGCAAATTAGTCATGGGTGAGGAACATACACAGAGATACATATTTAACTTCTCTCTGCTTGTCCCAAATGTGTGACTTCATGATGATTCAAGATGATCTAAGCCCAGAGCACACCGTTTGCCTCACTGGCTGTGTGCTCCTGCTACCCCTCAAGTCAGCATGAACTCATTCAGCTGCCTGATCCTCACACCCCCTGTCTGCAGCCATTCTGCTGTGGCTGCATAAGGGCTGCTGCTGCCAAATGGAATGGGGTGGGAATATAAGGGCAGGGAGGAATGAGTGCCTTTACAAGCACCACAGACATGAGTGGGAAAAGCTGCTCCTGCCAGCACAGCCTAGGGAAGGACGAGCACAAATGGCACCAGCACACATGCAGGGGATGTGCCTGGAGAGCGAGTGGCAGCTGCTCACCCACAGCAATGAGTGCTCATCTTCCTGGTGGGATCCTGGTAGGATCTGGCAATGAGAAAACCCTCAGCCTTTGTCTCTGCCTTGTGGAACAGGCACCAGGGCAGACAATAACCATGGAATGGAGATATAATGATAAATAAAGAGATGTGAGTAATGTCAGGGCATGGCTGTGATCACTGAGCTGCTGTGGGGTATCTGACTGAGCACTGTGCCTAAGGCCAGGTGTCTGAGCAGTTCCAGTCTCCAGAATGGTTGAACTCCAGGAACAGTCCAGTCTTTTGAGGCTGCTTTGACACTTCCATTCAGATAATGCAATGAATGTGGTGCTGCTCAGCACACACATACACAAATATATATATATATATGCAGACATATGAAGAATTCTCCCCAAAACTGCCTCAAAGAGAACAGCTACAGCAGCCCTTTATTTGCTGGCAAATAAAAGACAGTGGATTAGTGATGAACAAATAACCAAACACTTTATACAAGGCAATTAGCACTTCATGAGAAGGATGCACTGTCAGTGTAACACTGCTGCCCAGCACTGCAGAGGCTGTAATCACTGTCAGCAAGAAAGGGCAGTGTGACATTACCCTGGAAAGTTTCCTCTAAAGTCTACCATGAGCAGTCTTGAAACGGTCTCTTAGCAACAGTCAGTGAAATACCTTGTGATTTCTTTTAATTAACATGCAGAGAATATGCATTTCCTTTTTAACTTCCAGAAAGTAAATATTGCATTAAAATAACTGATACAAAAACTCAGAAAAAATAAGTATATTCACCTAAATTAATAATAATAACTGGTAAAATGAAGCTGTTCACATACTGATGAAAAAGCATACACATAGAATCTCCCTCACTTTAAATTCACAACTATACAATGCACAGTAAGACAGTAAAAATAAAAAGAATATTTAAGACAAAACAAAAAGAAAAACACTGTGCTTTCGTACGAGTAGGTCAAGAAGGAACTTCAAATTAAAGCAAATTCTTGCATGATCATCGTAGAGCTGTTGGTAATTTCAACCAAAAGAGGACAATAACCAGCCCAAAAGCAGAATGTAAGGCTACCCTGATCATTTGTTTCATCTGTAATGGAAATTTCCCTGGTTAGAAATTCTGACTGACTGAAAAGGATGGGCTATCATACAAAGGAACAGAATACAGAACAAAGATTTTATCACCACAGATGCACCAACTTTTAACTGCTAAACCCTTAAAAGCTTGCTTCACTAGAGAGCAAAAGTAAATCTAAAAAAGAGGATTACCTGGGCGGAACTGCTTCACCACAACAAAGCACTGCCGAGAAGCATTAAAGATCAGGATTGACACACTGAGGAGGAAGATAAAAAACCAAAAGATCAATGCTTTATGAAGGATTAATGCAGAATTATTAAACTTACATCTTACGAATTTAATTTCAACTATATAAATACAAGTAAGATTTATTAGTAAAGCCACAACACAACGAGGTCCTTGTCTAAAATCCATCTAGAGGGATAGATAACGGGTCATCTTCCCAAAGCCCATGAGAATTTACTCAAAATTAAGTCACTTTTGTCTTGTGGCATGAAAATAAGCACCAATCAATTCCTTCTTCCCAAGAGGAACACCAACACCACCCTCTCTTTCAGTCTAAGAATATTGGCACTAGCCAGCAAAAAACCCTTACAAATAAAAACATATTTTCCCTTATATCAGTCTCAAATTAGAATAGTCAAAACCTCAGGCACAGTCTAGCCTCATTCAGAGCCAGTGAGTTCTGTATAAGCACAGAGCATCTCCTATCTGCAGCTACTTGCTGAGCTCAGGTTTCAAAACAGATACCATCCAAGTATGATTTTATACAAATTTAAACCAGTAACTTCAACTGCTACATTCAGTGGTTCTTTGGTTGCAATAAATGTCATGGGGACACCTGATGGCCTGAGTATTTGGACATACTCTGGATGTGTAGAGTACTGATGTTCTCTGCTTGCTCAACACCCTCTCAGGTTTTACTAGTTTAAGAAAATGCAGACAAAGTTTTTCTCCTGAGCTGGTAGCCCACTGCCAAAAACCCCCAAGTGTATATTTTGCTCATTACCATGGCAGCATTCTCTCATTTGTTCTGCCTCACTGTATGCAATCGAGACGTTAATTCATTATTCTATGAACTCTACAACAGATTAGACCCACAATGGCATATTTGCAGGGTTGAGTCAAACTTTCAACTTTCCTTGTAAAAGAACTGTATATTTATTTTCACTATTTGATTTAATAATGAAGTCTCAAGCTGCCAACGAAAATGCTATCTGATGATTATTAAAAATAATGTTAATGTTTATTATAATAATATATATAAAAACCAAAACAGAAGGGAGAAGTCCAGATGTTAGCATTTATATTCATGGTTGCCATTCTCAAAGACCTGTACTGCATATTGATGGCTTTCTGCCCTGGGAGATGCCATTTGCAGGCAATTTTAAAGCAAAGGTTTTAGCCTTCAGAGAGGCTGGAGGAGAACATTCACTCTGTTTCTGGCACTGGGGTTCTTTCTGAAATACCTGGGAGTTTGTGTAGGTTGCTGGAAGAAATTAAGTTAAACCACAGACCATAATATTTTTAAGGTTACTTAAACATTATTCTTCTTTCTTTGAGTTTTTTTTTCCTTTCCAAGACTGTTCCTCTCCCCAAAGCTGTACTGAGGGCAGACACTGCACTAAATAAAAGGGAAAAAGGAATTACTGCTACTGAACCTTTGCTGTTTTGTCCATGGGCACTGCCTGAAACTGGAGAGAGCAGCAGCCTAAAGCTGCTGCTGAAGAGATGAGTGGAAGCTTCCTGAAGCAGATGGTTGCCCTTTACCTTTCTTTACATCCACCACCCCAGGCCCAATCTTTCCTTTGGCTTGCCTTCTTCAGCACGTCTCATTAAATACCTCATACCAACTCATTAAAAATGGCTCAGCTATTAGACATTATTTTTTCCTAGGAGTCAATCACTTGAGATTTTTATGGAACAGATGGGAAAATTAAAAACAATCTGTCAGAATTAAGGAACAAGATCAAATTAGCTGGAAAGGAGTAGCAGCAAGTTATTACAATTGTCTGCTTCTCACACCATCTTGAGATGAGAGGGTACAGAAATGGCACAAATCTGTAGAACTTTCTATTTAATTACTTCTAATTTTCTGAGAGACTGACAAACAATTTTGAACAGAAATTTACATTTTTTAACAAACCACAACACACAAGTTCTATTATTTCCTGTCAGAGTTGGAGAGTCATGGAGGAGAAGGTTCAGAATTACACCTTCTTAGGAGGGGTGTAATAATGGGAATGCCGTTTGCTGTTTCTTTGTTCACAAGAAGCAACATAACATGAAATATTTCCACAGGTCATAGAGCCTGTAACTTCTGAAAACCCATTGAAGGCTGCATTCAGGACAGTTACTTGAGTACTACACAAAGTTAGAGCAAGACAGTTCAACTGAGCTAAGTGGAGGAGCCTCACTCCCATTTTCAGTGGGTTTCCTTATAATGACCCAAATGTGTAGGTTCAGATGTTTGGTCTGGCCTATAAAGGAAAGTACTTACCTTCTGGAGTTTTAAACCACCATACAAAGATTTCACTGCAAAATTAGTTGGAGATTGCTATTTTTATGGATGATACAGGCTACCAGAAAGGACTACTACAAATCCATTAGGTCCAAACACACCTTTCAGTGGTACCATACCATGGGGTATTACAGAGGTATTTGATGCTTCAAGGCAATTCCCTTCAAAATATTACAGCCAGACCTATTTTAGGGTATTATATACACAGCTTTAAAGTGAGGAGTAAACAAATAACATAAAAAATTAAAACATACACAAGGACTTTCATGAGCATCTCTACAACTAAAAGATAGAGAAAAGAAATGAAGCCAAAGCTGTACATTTGGGAAAAAACACACAGAAGCAATAGAAAATAAAAAAAAAAAATAAAGCTCAGGTACATTTCCTAGGCAAGAATTTAATCTAAAATGGATACCAAAGGTCCTAATGCAGCAAAAGGCTTCATGCATCCATGTCTCAAGCAGCAGCACAAGACCACTTCTTTGTTATATTTTACAAAGGAAAAGAATACCCTGATATAAAAGGATCATGATAAATCCCAAGCTTCCATCCATGCCTTAAAACGAGCTATAACACCTCAGCACTAAGGAAACACAGGCCCAGCTTAGAGCTGCTAATCTTTACATTTTGTATGGCAGGTTACTACTTTTACCATATTCCACAGGTGTGTATCCTCGCTGGCTAATCCTCCCACAGCTGACTCTGAGGGGAATCAGAGGTGTAAAAGGAGAGGTCAGGAATGCAAATGCCACTGACCAATGAAGGAGACTTGGCTCCTCCACATCTGTCAGTGGCTGCATTAGGGACGACAACTGGACAGAAAAAGAACTTATTAAGAGGTGACAGTGTGTGTGCAGTGTCTCCCAGGGCTGGTGAAGACCACAGACCTACTCAGCCTTCAGCCCAACCTCATGCTCAACTTCCCACAGCAATAGCTCCCACTCCCTTTATACATAAAATAAATCATTACTGTAATTACAGTAGTTTTTCCCAAAGAAAGCATGCATGTAAACAGCTTACTGTGCAGTATTTATTGCAATCACAGTAACTGATGCTTTGTGATATTCCAGCTCAGCAGTGCTTCTGTCAGGGTGCTAGGACTCTCAAGGATGGAGATGAGGACTTTTATTGACAATCTTGTACTAATAACTAAAATACTAATACGTTAAGTAATTGATGAGGTAACACAGGCAAAGAAATTGACCTTTCTTGAATCCTTATAAGAGAACTCAGGAGCTGCTTGTGTCAAGCTGCTTGTGTCAAGCATGGGTATATGCGTGACACACACAAACTGTGATCAGAAATTAATAAAGGAAGATAAAGCACCTAAAAAAGACTGACACTAACACTGAAAGCTGGGACTTCTCAGCTATTAACCTCAGCCACTTTCACCTACTTTTAAATGTTAAAACGTATCTCAAAATTAGTTTAAAGCCTGTAATACTACTAAGTGCTGCCTACAGACAATAAACTCAGCTCCATGGGGGAGACTTTAGGAACTAATGATGTATGATTTTTAAAAAGCCACAACAAACCAACCAAACTATCAAAACGCCTTCAATACCACTAATACAGAGCCTGCAGTATTTCAGTTATCATTCTCAAAGAAGACAAAGAAAAAAGAATGGCAGATTTCAAAAGGAGACACAAAAACAGCATGCAGGAATAAAAGCAAGTAAGTGATTTAATCAGTACCCTTGAGTCTCAACAGATATTTGGTTTTAAAAATCCCTTTGATACAATCAGAAAAAAATAATCAAATGTAGTGTGCAACCACAGAAGTATTTAGAGATGTATTCATCTCTGCTGGAGAGCATGTGAGTATAAAACATACATTTCATATTTTTGCCCACATTGCTCATAAAGGAGAAAATGTCAAGATTTACGAATCACACTATATGAAAAGTTAGCAAGAAAATAAATAAATAAATAATTTAGAAGTCCCATAGTTGTTTTAGCTTTGAAGTATAAATTTTTCTTCTTGATCTTATATGAATTTGGCTTTCTTTGTTCATAGAGGGTTGACAAATTGATTATTCATAGTTTTCCATGGCAAGACTACAATTCCATCCAGTCTTTTTAAACTATTATGTTTGAGAAACACCCCAGATCAGGATTAAAGTATGTTCATTAAATGCTAAGGGGTTGGAATGGACCTTAAAGATCCTCTACTCCCAACCCCCTCTGCCACAGGCAGGGACACCTCTCATCCAATCAGCTTGCTCAAGGTATTATCCAACCTGGCTTTGAACATTTCCAGGGCTGGAGCATCTACAACCTCAGGGCAACCTGTTCCAGTGTCTCACCAGCCTCACAGTAAAAAATTTCTTCCTCCTTTCAATCTGTACCTATTACTCCTTGTCCTGTCACCACAGCTCCTGACAGAGAGTCTGTCTCTGACTTCTCTGTGGGCCCCCTTCAGATCCTGGAAGGTGCTGTGAGGTCTCCACAAAACCACGCTCATATTTGTGAATACACTTTTCTTGTTTGAATCTAAAATGACTGTGCTTTAAGTTTTAAAGTGATAATCAAAACCCACCTAAACTTGTTTGAGAGCCAACACTCAAAAACAATTTTATGGGAGGAGTCAACCTTCAGGAGGGCCTACTTCATCTTATTTCAAAATTATTTTTGATGTCCGTAAGAAAAAATGGTATATAGCTCCTGTGTCACTTCTGTATTACAAATTAACCATCCATTTCCCAGCTGGACACATCCTGAAAACTTCTAATGAGGTGTCTAAAGTGCTGTGTTCTTCCTTTTATCAGCACAGCACCCAGGTCCTTAAGCCAGAGAAAACAGCCCCTTCGTTTTCGGAAAAGAGATGTAATAAAGCTGTACCCTTTGATTATTCTCCAGAGCAATTCCTTTAGTTTCCCAGAGCTTTAACTACAATGCAGATAGTCCTGAGATTAAATGTGTGTGCTTGCACAATCTTTACTGGTTCATTTAAGTCTTCCTTCAAAGCATTTTGCATCTTTCAAAGGCCAAGACCAATCCAATTGGCTGCTTAAAATGCAGCCTATTACAAAAGCAAAGAATAAGCTCCTGACAAAAACATTCACCCTTTCATACTAATCACAGATAAAGTGGATTTGGCAATAGATAATTAGAGATATCTAAAAGACTTCTGTATTCTGATGAAATTTGAATGCTTTTGCCAATACAACGTAAATATTTAATACTAAATAAACCCAGGAAAAAGTGGTGAGCCATGTATGCTTAAGAAAATAAATGTTACTTTGGAAAAAATCAAAAGGAAGATTGGTTTCAGTAAACTGAACTGCAGCAGGAAGTTGTTCTTGAGACCATAAAGCAGGAAGCATATGTTTGGTTAATCATCAGACCAGCGTAAAAATGGACTAAGAAGTGGTAATAAACCCATAGACATGCACTTTTAAAACACAATTTATATCTACTTGTAAAGTAGCAATTTGTATTGCCAACCAGAGAATATTATCAGGACAACTTCTCTGGAATAAACAATTCTCTCAGCAACCTATTTTCATATAACAAAGAAAAAAATAAAAAGAAAATTCAACTGCAAAATAAATGAGACATCAAAGCACGCTGCTCTCAATAACATTCCTTAAGTGTCATATCTTGGCCAGTATCCCAGGATACCCTTGGAAATGACACATTGCATCTCAATGGGATTCTTTCAACAAAATATTTTAATAAATAAATTCAGGTTTTATGCTAACTTATTTAATTAAATACAGCTTTATGGGCATTATGTGCAACAGATGTCAGAGCCTCATGGGCTTTTGTTCCAATTCCTAATTATTTGTGAAACTGCCATTTATAAACACTACTGCATAGTAAGACCAATAAATAATCCACCTAAAAGGCCTAAGTATGACTCCATCCCATTCTGAAATGGCAAAAGTCAAAGTTTTAAAGCAACATCAGGTTTCAAGGACAGCTCACAAAACAAACAGTTCAGGTGTTCTGCACTAAGGTAAGGAAAACCAGCAACTTTGTTTATTACCTACCAAAATCCAAGTATGATGTGCAAAACACAACCTTTTGCCAGGTTTAACTGCACAGTCTCAGTACCATCAGTGAGCAACTGGTAGCTGTTCACATTTTCCCAGATCTTCCCATTTCTAGAATAAGGATTAAATAATTTCCTCTTTTGCAAGAGATATTTTCAGCTAAAATACTGAAATACAGGCACTCCAACTGCAGAACATTTCCTAGCTTTCCTAAGATTATTTTTACCAATCCCACATGCAGGCCATGATCATGCTACTGTCTCTAAGCTGTGTACAAACTCTTGGCACTCTTCATACAGAACAGGTTTATTTCAAAATCACCTGAAAGCAGAGGGAAGACTCTTTCTGACTGCAGCAAATGTAAGAGAATAAACACATTGATTTATTTTGCATACTACTGGAAAAGCTAGAAAATTAAATCCTTAAACTTGTAAAAAACCCAAGGTACTTCTAATCTGGATACCAGAAACCTTTATTCAGAAATTTATGACTAACCAGCCAAAATTCTTGTGTACCTGCTCAGCTGTAAGAATTTTCAAGGATTCTATTCTTAAAATTAGGCAAATATTTAGTTCTCAATGAAGCAATGACCTCAATAAAGATTTTGTTGACATTTTACCCTGCTTCAGTGATACAACAGAGAACAGATTATATGATATCGTGTGCTTTCACATCATATGCTTAAAAAGATGAAATGAGAATCTGAAAATTTGGCTTATGATTTCATGTTTCTCTCTGATAACTTTACAGCATCAAATACATTAATGTTTCCCTCATTCCTATGTTTTTATTTAGACTGGATCCTAAGGTAACAACACAGCAACTCGTTTTAAAAGACAGTTAATACGCCTGCAGAATTCCTGGCACAAAAGCAGAGGATCTGTCAAGTCTTCCCTTTAAAAAACCCCAAAAATGAACAACAAAAAACACACCATTAAGTGCATTTTATTTGCAAATATCGTATGCAAACAAATCGTGTAATTACTTGGGTTGAAAGAAATTAATAGGCTACAACATTTTTTCCTTCTAATACCAGGAAAATTATCATTACCCTGATAGAATCCTTGATAGACAGATATCAAGCCTAGACCTGAGTGTTTTCAATGACAGTGATTACAAAACATGCCTTCCTGGATTGTCTTATTGCTTATTGGTAAAAACAGTTTCTTAGTGTTTAATTTTAAAAATACTTTCCCCACCACACATAATTTCTCATTCTGTCATTGATTACTGATGAAATTAAATTATTCTGGCCTGCTCTGTAACATTCCTTTACATTTTGTGATAAGTGGTAATTCCTCTCCTCAGTTGTGCTATCCTCTGCATGAACATGCCCAGCCCTCATTACCTTCTCTCAACTATTATTTCCCTAAACTTTTCATCATTTTTGTTCGTTGAATTATCTCCAGTTGATTTTAAACACTGCATTATCCTCCGCACTATCTTTGAAGATAATCAAGAAAATTCCACATCATTGACACCCTGGAGGAGACATTACAAAGACAGACAAGGTTTACAGAACAACAGCACATCATCGCAAGTGAAAGACATATGCCACCCAAGAAAAACTTTTTTTTTTTACCTATAAGGATGTTAAAAAGCTGTATTTTGAAGCTACTGTGATAATTCTTGTACAAAGGAAGCATCTGAGTTAAATTTCATGGTGTCTTATAATACACTAGGACATAAACCAGAAAAATACATACAGGATTAAGTTTCTATAAAGCCCAAATGATCTGGCATATGAAATAGGAGAAGGAATTTAATCCACTCCTATAATGTGGTCAGGGCACATGACTTCCACTCTGTCTCCATAGCTGCCTGCTACAGCCACCAAGCCAGAATAGCAACCGTGGCTCCTGCAGGCCACTCGCCCGGCTCTGGTGACCCATCCCTGGCCGGCTCTCGTGGCCAGAGCAGGGATGCAGCCGCCTCCTGGAGCAGCTGTTAGGCTGCATTCCTCACTCCCCTCAGCCAGGGATTTCTGCCCTCGGCCAGGTAACTGCAGAGCACAGAGCCTGGATACCTTCATCTCCTCCTTCTGAGTTACGCTCATTTTTAACCTGCCTCGAGAACCTCTTCCTGTTTGCCCCCAGGACTGGTACCAGCAGGAGAGAACAAGACGAGGTGGAGATTGCCTTGGTCTCCTTCACCCTGTAAACTCACTCCTGATGGAAAACTACACTTTTCAGTTGTCCTTCTAATAGATAAATTGTAAAATCTTTTTTTCCAAAGAAAAAAAGATTAGATTAAGAATTAATTTTTTTTAAACGTGAAACAAATTAATCTCTCTAATTAAAAAAAAAAAAAAAAAGAAAGGCAAATCTTGAAAGGCAGGAATATAAGAATAAACCTAATGGGTTTTTTTTTATGAAGAATTTTTAAGTCAGGAACTACTGCTGAGTCACTGTGACATGTTTTTGAGGGTAAAAACGCAGCATGAATGGGGTACGATGCACATGTAGAGCTGCAAGATTTTTAGTCCAAATGCTTTTTACTCATCACATAATATTTTCAGAGTTGAGAGGAACTCACGTAACTATTTTGCACACAATTCAGTCTCCTCAATTTTGTTTTCTTTTAAATGTAGTGAACTTTACAGTGCATTTTTCATACTTTCAAATAGAGAAGGAGATATAAATTTGTTTTGTCAACTAGGAAAAGGTACAGTTGTGTCCCTGTTCTCAAGCGTTATTACTCAAAGCACAGAAGAGAGCACATGACTGTACACTGACCTTCATCTGTTCCCAAATTATGCCTTTTAAAAGCCTTGAATCTGTTTAAGGGGAGCTGCTGAAACCTGAAACGAATGTGGTCTATTGCTTTATAAAGTAGATGAATGTAGAACTTAAGTATTACATTTCAGGCTCTTACTGTACTAAATATAGCAAAATTAGGATGAGGGAGAATATAACTGTAACCTGAGTCTGGTTTTAGAGAATAATTATTTGTTACAGGTATCGATGGTTACTCTGTAAAATTTCATATGTTTCTATTTCGAACAGAAAATCACCACAAATTTGCAGAAGGAAAATGTTCTCCTGACAAATACTTTTATTCTTAAAAGCCGAGTCCTTAAAAAAAATTAACAGCTCTTCAGCCCGCAACTCACACCCCCACAAATTGCTAACCAGTTCTGATAGACCCAAGTCTAAAAAGAATCTTGAAATACATCTTGCATCTAAATTGCCATTGCTTGCACTCTGCTTGATATTCATCAGGATATGTGCGACCAAAATTATCATTTGGAGTATTAAAGGGAAAATTATACTTAATTAGAAAAGTAAGCAGTGCAGAACTGCAGAAAGCATCTTCTGCTGTGTGCCTAACACAACAGGCCAGAATTATGTAACACTTAGGAGCACCACCTCAATAAACTTGTTCAATAATTACCACAGAGAAGAGGTAATTAAGGATTTTTACTTCATTCATTTTTAGTAAACTTCACTGTTGTTTCTAATGACATAATAAAATTTTCCAATGAGCTCTGCTAAGGTTCATCTGCATGTTTCAAAGAAAGATTAACTTAAATCTAACTCCACAGGACAAGAACAATAGTAAGCTCATTACTTTCCAACAGAAAAATGGCTTAGAAATTGATTTCTTGACAAATTTGCAAATTTTTGACAGTTTTCAGATGGGAACTGTAACACTCATTAAACATTTAATATGCTTGTAAAATCATAGAAACCTTCAGGATGTTAGTGACTTTTAGAGATCATCTGATCCAATCTCCTGTTAAAAGTCACACTAACTTCTAAGTTAGGCCTGATTTCTCAGAGCCTTGTCCAATCAAGGTTTGGACTTCTCTAAGGATGGAGATTCCTCAGTCTCTCAGGGCGAAGCATTCCAGGACCAAATGACTGTCCATGGGTATGTCCTTGTATCCTGGATCTTCCTTGTGTTACAATTTAAATCTAAATATGGTAAGAAGTGATGCTTCTTTTGTCTATCCTAACACTCAGTTGACTTTCGACTGCAGAGGTTCTGAGGGTTTGCCCTGGCCACAGATTATGGTGCGACCAGTAATAAATTGCACATAACTATTTTTGTCTTTAAATGGCTGGAAGGGATTGGGAATAAGCAACTATTTGTTCAACATAGATTACAGAGGTGACTTCAGGACTGATACTCTAGTCCTAAATGATCTTGATCTTAAGAAAGCTCAGGAACCACACATACTGTAGACTCATGGCCAGATCTGCAACAATGGAATGGAATGGAATGGAACGGAAAAGTAACACCAATTCTGCTATTTTAGCTTGTGCTAGAGTTACACCAGCCTGCATATGGTTAAATGACCTTGCCCTACTGCAATATATAGTGGGATTTAAAAAGATGACTCACACCTAAGGCAAATGAAGTGACTACTGCAGTCCTCATGTTTTTGCCTTTGTGTAATTTAATCAGCTGTTCATCTGAACAGTTGGAAAGGATACATTCATACAACAATAACTTCATCTCTCTTGGTAAATATTTTCTGTATCTTCTGATACAAATCTATTCAATATTGGCTTATATTGACCTCATTTGAAATGAGGCAGAATACTGGAGTCCCAAAGGAACCCGGCACACAAGCTGTCAGTTCACTGTCATGCAGAAGGAAGTTGATCTTAAGCATGTTTACTTGTGTTGCTGAAAGAGGATGACAAATAAAGACATGGGTTAGGCACAGTGTCTGGTTCTGTATGATTACACAGTTGGTTTTTTTATTCATCATCACTAAATTTATTATACATATCAATTCTGTGTAAATATATAATATATACGTGCATTCTTTACTAATCTGAAATTCCAACATGCTCAGCTCAGGTAAACAGACCTATTATAAAATCTTGGAGTATTTAACAGTCTTACAGCATTTTCATAAATACTAAGTTATGAACACTTATGAAAAAGTGTTATGGAAAAGGAATCTTAATTCTGGAAAACATCTACAATCTTCCTCAAGCAGACACACACACTAGGAAATCCTGACCAACAGAACGTATGTCCCAGAAACCTCTCCTCTTCTTCAATATTTATCCTTCATTAACAGTAATCAACCTCTAAGAGGTCTCTCAGTATGAATTTCTCTATAATCTTCAGCAACTAGTTAACATGACTTTTCCATATAACAAGCATAACAGCTATAAATATACAGCAAAATGTAGGGCTTTAATGCATTATAAGGGATTTTGAATGTAACTGATGTATTGGATAATAATCACCCTCCTATTCCCAAATAAAATTTATGTAAACCCATGGATTTCCTATGCAGAAAGTTCACAATACTACCTTTGGTGTCAGAAGCTGCAATGAATTTCCTTGTGAAAGAGTGTTAGACATTCTGCAGTTCAACAGTAGTCACTAATAAGTTCGGGTGGCAGCTGTTGTACATCTGAAACTAACAAATGTTATGTGACCAGAGATGACTGGCATGACATGTGGCCGTAGCCTTTTTATAAAGTTATGTTCTCAACTATTTTAAAAATGTCCACAAAAGTCGTTCAGAAATACTGTTCCCAAGAAGTTCATGGAAAACTGATCCTTTAATACTTACCCCACTCAGTCAGTTGCATATATTCACACATTATCACACAGTGATAAACTAAAGTTTAAACAAAAATAGTCATACAAATTCATCTGGAAGTCATGTTCTCAGCACTGTGACTTGAGGCTGGATTCACTTGCTTGAATGGGCATATATTAAATTTCCAGCAATCACTTATGATTTCAGCCTTTGTATCTGCTATGATAAATTCAGGCACATGCCCATATGGACAGACAAAGTGCAAAGACAGAACTGTCTTCCAGGCAAATTCCAAAAGCAAGTGTGAAGTTCAGTATTGAAATATCACTCCCTTTTCTGTCCTCATTCTCAAGCAGTTCAGGCATTTTTAATCTAGTTAATACTTTCCTAGTCTTCCTGAAAATTTTACCTTCCTAATCTTTTTATAGATGAAAAGTGTTGCTAGAATTTTAAATCCCTCCCAGGTACCCACATGCATCTAAAGACTCACAAAAAGACTCATGTAAGGACTTAGAGGGTTCCAACAGAGAAGAATTTCCCAAAATGCAACGGATTTTAGTTATTTAATGCACACAAAAAACACATCCCTTGATGTGGTTCTGGTTATGTCACAATTTATTTTAGCGTCTTACTACATTTTTTACATTTAATAGATTTAGAAAAGCTTTTTCTTGGAAAAATATTGTCACCCTTGCTTTTTATTTTTATCTTCTAGTACATGAATTTTAAGCAAACAGATTAAATATTAATGCTTTTTGAATGACATATAAGTATTTTAGCTTGTAATAACACTGAGACTTGGTCTGTTTATACCGTATTTGTTATAATCTTGTATGAACTGATCTTTGAAGTCAGGAGTTAATTACTTTTCTTTCCTGATCAGAGAAATACATTTGGAAAAACAGAAAATAGTCCTTCCTTAAGGTAATACATTCCCACTCAAAAAAGCAGATTTCACACAATCTAAACTTTCAGTTCCATCTTCTATGGAGTCATTAAAATATACAATAAATTATGTGTTAAAACTCTTAATATTTGAATAGTCAAGCACGGACAAAACTTACTGAAAACATAATAAACCACAAGGAGATTTAAAAATTTCTGCTAATTCCATCTTAAACAGTAGAGAACCACCTGCAAGTATTACACAAGAAGTGAGAATTGAAGAGGAAATTGGAGGAAAGACAACAACAGTTGACCAATGAAAGAGAATACAGTATGAAATACAACATGAAGACAGTGGGAAATAATGTGATGCCATCATTACCTGTCATGTGTCCTCATAAAATCCCAGAACTTCTTAGTGCCATTCTGGGGGGAAAAAAATTAAAAATCAGTCAAATTAACTCCAAGTGAAAGATTACTTTAATGAAATTTAACAGAACTTAAGAGGTATTTCTTTGAAAATTTAGTATAGCTGGTTTTATTCAAGAGGCCAGTATTTTGGAATTTGACAGTAAGTGTTAGAGACATTGAGAAGTGTCTTAGGACAGTTTAAAATCTGAGACCCACAATATTATGATGACAGCTAACATAAGTTTATTGTAGTCTTCAGGCCCAGCATCAACTTCAGCTGCCCAATCTAACCATTCAAGGTGCCAGGAAGCTATAAACAGCTATGTTCTAATCAGTAAAATAACCACAGATATGTTGTTCCATGTCCAGAAATGGTCTTACCATGAGAACAGTTCAGCACTTACCTCCTAACTAAACTCATGTTGGGATCTAGGAACAAGACACCTTCCCTCTAACCCCTCACAAGGCTCAAAATAGGAGTTTTATCCACACCTAACATGAAGGGGTCACTCTCCACTCTACACAGCAGCTGTTCCTCTGCACTGCTAGTGCTGCTGAGGGCACTGTCTCACAGCAGGCTTGAGTCACAGCACTCATTCAAGAACTGGGAGACATAAAATGGCTGATTTTCTCAAACTGGGCCAATTCCTGCCAGTTTAAAAAGAACAATATCCACTATAGCACAGCTGACAGTGATCTCTGAAAACAAGCATTCTTCCACAGTTATAATGAGCATATATACACTCGCTTACATTTTCATTCTGTGGCCTATAGTTATCTATAGCAATTCATACACACCAGTTAATGGAGATGCATATAATTCTTTACTCTGTTTACTGGAAGTGTGATGGTATTTTTCAGCTCAAATACAACTCAAGAGATTTCATTCCCAGGTCAGTTTTAAGTCTATGTCAAGAATCAGTATGAAACCAGAGGAAATTCTTGTGGTTGATAACTTTTTCTTATTAGCAACACTACACTTATGTAGTTGAAGACCTACATACCTAAAATATGCTTAATGTGGAAAACAGCACTTGACTTCTATTATAAAGTATGGTTAAATGGATGATCAAACCCTGAGCAACTGGTTAATGATTTAAAGCAGGTAAATGTGAGCAATAAGAGAAGAATCAAGTTCAGCTGGTGGGTAAAGGTGCCAACCAATATAGACAGGCCCTTCAGCTCTACTACAGATGTCGTGGCTACCAAGTACACAACAGCTGGTGGGGATTAGATAACAAGCACTCTGGTTCAGAGATTAAGCCCCTGAGCTTTATGAGTTTACCAAGCTTTTTGGAAGAGGGACTGTTTGCTTGCTATCTAGGTTTTTCTTCATTCCCACAACTCTAATTATAAACAGTTGTTCACCTCAAGAGAAACTCTAATCCGTGCTTCCATTGGTGCCTGCACATACCTTCTGTTAGCACTGACAGGAATCAAACGTGTGCATTACAGAAGAAGTCTTGTCATTGCTTAAATGCAACACAATGTTGAAAGAGAAATAAAGACAGCAAAATCTCAGTGTGAACTGAAATATCAAAGCCATTGCTTCCAAAGCTGAGTGCATACCCAGTTCATTCCACCTGGTGAAAGACAGAGGAACAATTTTGATAGGACTATGACAGCACACAGCTGCAACATGGGCTGTGTTGTATGGTAAGATAAATTAAGGTATTAAATGTGCAAGGTCAGCTCCATCTTTCTGTAGGCTTATTTCTACCTGTAAGCAAAGTATTTGTGGGATTTGTTAGCAGATTGCTGAGCAATTTTCCATTTAACACAAAAGAGCTGGAAAACTGAGGAGCAAGGGTAATGTCTTCTGCATGTAACTTCATATTGTTTCTCTAGTCTCAACCTTTCCCTGCTCCAAATCATAAGATGTGCTACCATCATCCACCCTTTTTAGTGTCCACTCTGGAGAAGTGTGGATGCCCAGCTGGGGGAGATGGCAAAAAAAAAGCCTGAATCAAGTCTCTTCTTGCATTAGTTTAGGCTGTTAGTCCTGTGATACTTCATTCTAACATACCATCCTACCAACAATCTTCCTGGCTCTTTCCTCTTCCATCATTTTGCAAATTATAGAACCTGATTGCTTTGGAGCACTTAGGAGAGGGTTTCAAATAGCTGAGGAAAATTACACCCTAGAGAATTATCCTCATACAGATGGGATCCATCAGAACTGAATGACCTCTTCCCAAGAACGAGCTCCATTACCATTAACAGAATCTACCTCACAGACATGCACATAATTTTTTGCAGAAAGTAAAAGAAGGAACTTAGTACCTAAAAAGAAATTAATTAGAAAATAAAATCTGTATTTTCTATTTTATAAGCCCAGATAAAGCACTTTCTCTAGAACATGATTTGATTAGTTTAAGACCCAAAGTCAAAACCAGTCACAGGCTAAATTAATTTGAGTCAAGACATTGGTTAGTATCATATACTCTGACTGGAAAATGCTTATTAAGATATTTTCTGCCTATATTTGAATAAAAAATTATTTAATTTGATCAAGTTGCACCTGTCCAAATAAATAAATCAATAAACAAATGAAACATTCCAACATCTCTTTGTTTACAGTGGCAGAAACTCAAATGAGCCTCATTCATGCCCTATTGTCGAAGTCAAATGTAATTTGAACCCAACCGTATGGAGTTGGGTTTCTATTGTGTCCAATGCATGGTTCTTTCCTAACAGACTGGTAGGAAGGTTGCTAATTATTAATAGCATGTAAACAGTTACCAATGGTTCTTATGCTGCTTTACATACTTTACAGAACATTAATTCCAGCCAGCTCCTAACCAACTATATCAAGCTGCATGTAGTATCTCTATCTTATCTTTAAGACAAAAGTGTTACTTGCTGAACTGATCAAGATTCATGCTTTTAAAAGCCAAGTGGCTATGATTACTTGTTAAACTGTTCCAGTCTATATATCCTGGTCTTTGACAAAGCTCTGCTGTCACCACAGTTACAGATAGCTGGAATATTAAAGGTATCAGTGGTCAACATGACTCCCACAAAAGAGAAGTATCTTTGTGAAACACAAAGGCTCTCTCAAGCCCTTAACATTTTTCAGCTTAATAATCATATGTAATTGCATAATTATAAGAAGTACATTCTCAAATGTCTAATAAGGAACAATCAGTATCTCTCAATGCAGTGAGAACTGAGTATAACTGATTGCTGGGAGATCTAAACACTGATGACAGGAAGGAGAAAGGATTATATTATGACATTTGAGAAAGACTAAAAAAATTATTCTTCAAACAGGAAATGTGTCCTGTGATGTTTATAAAGACAAATATGTCAGAAGTATTTTATACTAGTTTTAATCTGTTCAGAATAGCAGTTCTGATACTGTAATAACCTTATGTGTAACACATAATCGATTTGGTAAATCTTTAATCACAAAGTAATCACACTCTAGTTCTGTGCTCAGTGATCAGGTTCTGTGATGTTGCAACACTCAACTAGTGCATATAGTATGTGTAAATTAATAAAGCTGTATTCCAGGAGAGGTAGCATGTGAGACAACTTCGTTTCACATTACACAGAAGATGGATCACTTACATAAGTACTAATTGCATAAGAAAGCCATACCAGGTCAGACAAGATGTCCATCTTGCCTGGCAACCTGTCTGTAAAATTTAAGAACAGAGAAAGCACACAGCAATGCTTCCCCAGAACACTCTTCTAATTGCCAAAAGGCAGTTGAAGGATAGCAAAAGACAGTGCCTCAAAAAGGCATCCAAATTAAACACAATCCTCCCTCAACTCCAAAAAGCAAGGGCAAATAGCCATTTCCGTGCTACCTGAATGTGCAAAGTGTGTCACAAGACCATCTTGTCTGTAAGACTGACTTGGTAATGGCATTGATAACTTAATCAGAATTACAGCAGCTTGCTCCCGGCTTGACAGTCTGCACAAGGAGACTCAATGCATTTTGGTTCAAGTGATTCCAGGACAACCAGGCACTGCCAGGTGCTCTCTGCTAGACAAGGGCTGACAGTGGATACAAGTTCAGCAGATGTGACTCCGACCTGTGCAGAGCTGTTTATGTCACCCACAACTGATCTTCACATTCTCTGTCCTGCTACCACCCTTGAAATCATTTTCCTACGACTCTTCCTGCACCTGCTCAGTGTCATAACTACAGACAGGAGTCTCTTCACACTGTCTGTTATGGATAAGCTGGACTTGCCTGCAGCCTATCAAAATACCATTCTTTTTCCCACATACCCTCTGGATAAAATGCCTTAAGGATGGCTGTGCCATGCATATTGCTGTCCTTTGCTTTCCTTCACCACCTGAGGCTATATAGTATCTGAACAAGGTCAAATCACTTCCAGAATGCCTAAAGGATAACACTTGCTAGAGCAATTTGCCTAAGACTTAGCCCAGGTGGGCCAATAAAGAAGACAAAATGTGTTGGTGCTGAGAAAGTTTTAGCTAGGACAATATCAGCTCAGCAGTGTTCTATGAGAACTGTTTCTTTCCCATATGCTCTAGCCAAAATAATATTACTGTTTTGTAAATTTTGTGCACCTACATACTGTTTTTCTCTAATAGAGAATATTTCTGTTAGGAAAACAACTTTCTGCTACATGCTAGAATTTTGGGCCTGCCTGGGAGGTGGCTAGCCCACAGAACCAATAGGTTTGTGACACTTAGCATGTTCACGATCTACCTTATAAAAACTCTTCTGAAAATTAGTAAAGTCACAGATTCTCTGTCATTTTCCATCTTGGAGTCAGTGTGGTTCTTTACTGCATACTATGGCAAAAATGGACTTGCTGTGCTAATGATGTGAAAAGAAACATTCACTGGCACTGACTGTATGGTGACACTGGGTACGGTCCATGTGTGACAGACCCTGGAAATGCTGACACAAGTCACTGGGAGCTTCTACTTTTCATGTGGAGCAGCTTGAACGCCTTCCTCCTTCCTTTCCCTGAGGGCAGTGCCCATGCACAGTCTGCCACCTGAGAACCTACTCATCACTGCTAGACTGATACCATCCTGGGCCTTAGAAAAAACCCCAACCCAAACAAACCAACCCCCTCAGTCTGGCTGTGGTGTACAGCCCTCCTGGAACTCACAATTTCCCTGCAGATGCAGCTTTTTCAAATGGAAGGATAAAGTACTTAAACACAATTTTAGTGTGAGAGATGTAGGCCTTTCCTCAAGGATCACTCCAAGAATCTTCCCAAAGAATGAGATCCTTTTTATAAATAATTTAATTGAATTAGAGCTGTGGTACCCCACTTCTAAGATGCTACTGAGCTTCAAGGTGAGGAAGAGGACGGACAGTGGTGCTGCAGTCCACGCCATGCAGCTTATGGTAACCTCGCTACAGCACCACCCATGCTAAGGGGCTGACCCCTCAGAAGTCTGTAAAACCATGAATGGCACAGAGATGGTGAATTTGAAGCAAATATTCACTATTTCTCATAATACAGAAGCACTATGGCATAGCTGGCTACCTGGGAAAAAGGCTGAGGTTTTTCTGGGCACTAATCTGTCTCTTCTCAATGAACCAGTGCTCAAGTCCTGCAGCTGCACAGAGAGGTCTGCCTTGCTTATGTAGAAAAGAATTAACAGAGAACTTCTGAAAGAGCTACATACAAATTGTATTACATGTATGTTTTAAATATGCGCAATAAAGTCTTATCCTTCTTAGATTTTATTAAAAGTTTCATTCTGAAGAGTAAACTGAAAACGTGTTGGTGTAACAAGAGAAAGAACACTCACAAAACAGGTTTAAATGCTTCCTTTAACTCAGTGTAATCATTTTTTCACAGCATCCCACAAGAGTGTGTAAAATAAAGCCTCCACACACAGGTTTACAGTAACAGATTTCCTGTAGTTACTCTGTTGGGAGTTCAGACTATTCTACAAAACAAAATTTACATTGGATTGTCACTTATTTAATGACTCCTTGAAATGAGCTCTGGACAGTCAACACACGACTGAAGGAGAAACAATCTTCACCCAAAATCTACTTAAAGCTTCTCCTATTATAATTTGCCTTTTACAGGTATTTAATAATTTTAACAGTGACGAAATTAAAGGCACTTATGTCATCTCCCATGTTTATCAACAGAAAACTTCTGCTTGGACACACAAAGTCTAAGTGGCCAAGACCTGTAAAGTTAGAACAAAACCACCTCAGTAAAAAGTTTTTGTACCTTGTATTATACATTATTGAGGAGAAAGGTAACAGGCCATGCAGGCAGATCACTTATAATGCAGAAGACACATGTCCAAAAAAAAGAAAACTAACTTCACATATACCACTAAAAGAGAAAGAAAAAAAAATCCATCCATGACAATGATTAACTTCTTTCTGTTTACATTACAGGAGAGACAACATGAGGTTTGGCGACCCATTGTGAAAGGCACTAAACACATGTAGTGGGAACAGTTCCTGTTCAATGATCTTACAATTCAGTTAGAGCTCAGACAAAAGTTGATGTAAACAAACAGAAGCAGTTAAGAAAAATGACAAATACATTATGATTTAGATAAGCTACATGCACAAGTTATGAGGGTAAAAATGACAAACAACAGTCATGATTCCCCCAGTCTCTACCAGTTGGACTGGGTTTAAAGCAGTCACCCAAGAAGCAAATGTTCCATATTTGTGAAAAAATCCAACAGGAGAAGTTGAAGTAGTAATAAAAATAACTCTGTCCTGATTGCTCCATTTACTCTGTTTCCACACTACTAAGATACAAAAAAAGCAGTTAATGTCCTTAATGCAAAGGGATAATGAGCATTCTTCATGTAATAAAATAATTATACTACAGGTACAGAAAAACAGATAAGAGAATTAATTAGGAAATAACGGTCTTAAACCAGAGTCAGCAAAGCCAAGCAAGTGTCAGGTCCCTGTTTAATGATTTACATGGACCAAAGCAGTAAAACTCCCTAGAGGAATAATCAATTTTTTGCTTTTTTTCTACACTCAAAAAACTTTTTTAAAGGTTTGAGGGTTATGCCTTTCTTTCAAAAAAAGTAAAGCCTGTTTTTCTATTGCACTTATTTTCACAGTCAACCTACAAATGTATTCACATAGTTTAGTATCAATGTGCAGAGCAATGTCTCTATCTGGAAATTCACCATATATTCTCTTGTTGAGGTGTCTACTTGCTGCTCAGACCTTCATAGCAAGAGAAAACTGAACTTGTCATTTTATTAGATGGGTTTTTGTCAGCTTAATCCAGATGAGCAGTGTGCCCGGGGAGTCAAGTAACTGACTCATGAAGACAAAAATCAGCACCAACACAACCAGCTCCTGCTGCCTCCCGCCACTTTTATTTCCTTAGGTGGTCTCAGCTTAATGTTTCTCAGCCATATTCACCTTTTTATGACCAGTGAAAGCTGCCAAGAGATATATTTGCAGTAAAAGCAACTCAGTAATTCAGAACTTTTTGCTTTATAAAAATATATGGTTCTACAACAGAAAAGATGTGTATTAGCTGCTGCTTCTCGAGTCACAAATCCTGGGCTAAACAGAGTGGACTTTCCGATGGTAAAATCAAAAAGGTTATGTCCTCATCCTGCTGTAAACGAACCTTTCCCTTCCTTTCTCCACTCACTACTGAAGAAGTGCTGCTATCAGTTGAGGTTTCCTTGCTACATTTCTTTTTTTAGCCTAATGGAACCTGATGTCACATCTGCAGCAGTTTTCAGTGGCAACATATGAGGACTGATAACCTGAAGTAAACCATTTCTTGTGAGCTAAATTATTAACGCTGGAACTCACTGTTCTATAGAATCAATACAAAATGTTTTCAGTGCCCACAGTGATGTGCCCGCAAAAACGGCACTTCCAGGACAAACTCTGGACTTCATTCTTTCCACTTCACTATCAAAGACAATTAGACATCAAATTACCTTGCACTGTCCGAACATTTTTCATAGTATTTTCAGCACATGCCAAAAATTATGTGAATTAATTAAAAAAAAAAATCACCCACAAAATACAGTTTGGAATTTTTTTTTAAGAAATAAGGGTTGGTAGTAATCACAATGCCGTGAAACGTGTATGAAGAACAGAAATCAAATTGAGATAGATAGCTAAAGCAAGTTTGGACTTCTGAAGTTTTCCAAATGATAATAAAATACCTATTCAATAAATTTTAAAAGCTTCATTGCTTCCTGTTGAAAATTTTTATTGGAATAATGAGTCAGTGGGGTGGATTTTTGTTTATAGAAGCTAGAGAACTGCCATGCTGTATTTAAAAATCTTCATCCACAAAAAAAAACACAATGCAAATGAACAGTCAAAAATTCAAGAACATTTAATATTCAGCTTTTTAATCTAAAAGAAAAACCCTGTCCTGAATAGACTACTTTGCATCTGAAATCTGTTTGAAATAATGACTTATCATAATTTTTTTTGTCTACTTGAAAGGTTTGATTTGTAGCAAGTAAGGAGAATGCTGTCTTCTTTTTATATAATTACAGCCGTCTTAGAAAGTTCCACATTATCTTTCAAAATGAAAACAAGCACTTTCAGCTGGCATAAAACCAAGCAACTCAGTTAAAAACCCACTAAAATCAATAAAATAATTTCAATTTGCCTTAGTTGAGCAACGGCTGTTTTTTCCTTTTGAATGTATAAATCAGTATTAAGGAACTGGTTTGTGCTGGGCTACCTTATCACATTAACTACTAATTCAAATGCAAAGTTGAAGTCACTCTGTCCTGGGGTGCAGTCCCAAAACAGAGCAAGTCAAACAAAACCCAAGCTGCACCTTTTCCTACTCCAGCTGCACATCTTTACTCTACCCTTACCGCACCACTGAGATTTGTGTGGGCTGATTCTGGGAACTGACTTAACTGAAAAAGTTTTTTTCAGTCTAGAAAAAAAGCAAAACAAACCTGACAAAAATTATTTAGTAGAATGAAAGGGAAAATTTACTAATGAAAAAATATTAGTCAACACGAATGCAATGTCATTTTCAGAGTGCAAGTTCTCATCAGTGACTGTTAAACAGAACAGTCTTGGTCTACTCACAACTACTCCAAGAGGACAGAGATGTGTCTGATAGGGAGTGTTCTACAGAGAGAAACATGCACACAAAAAAGCCTAAATTACCATTTCAGTCCACACCCACTAATCCACTCCATGAGACTGCACACGCTGGAGTAAATGAAGCTTCATCTTCAAAAGCAATTTGCAGAATTACTTGCTGATGTTGAAAAACTACTTCAAAAGAGTTTAAGTGTTATGGAATTTTACTGGGTTTTTTTAACAAGCCACTGTTTAAGCTCAGGAGGAAAGGGGGGGAGTGTTTGCTTTTTAAACAAAGCTTGTAATATTTCATTACTAAACTATCCAGAGTGTTTATTTTAAAAGCATCATGATTACAAATAATGGCATTTTTCAGTTTTTAACTTCCCTATTCAAGTATTTCAGTTAGAAACAACTGACTTCAGTGCCTTTATGGAACATGCATCCAAAAATGCTCAAAATGATGACTGTTTTACCAGTATTAAAAGTGATCATTCTACCTGAAGCAAAATATTAGTGCTGCTAATTGGCTTTAATTGGTAATATTAACAGTTTCAGGAGTAAGACTGAGCTAGTGAAGCCCATGGGGACAAAACATCCTTTACAGTAAAGGACATCATGCCAGCCCCAGCTGACACAGCAGTTCTGGGCAGGGCAGGACGAAGTTGCTGTGGTCTCACCACACTCATTTTAAGGCTTGAACAAGAGACTGGAGTGCTCAGCTCAATGTGACAGCCAACTCTTGGATGCACAGGCTTCTTATCTGAAATTAGCTGGAAGACATAAAGGTATTTCTTGAAGAAACCTTGACATATATCAGTGGAGACCACACCAAGGATACCTCAAGAGACATAAAACCTAAGGTCATAGACTGTAATTTTTACAACCCATATCAATTTTCTCTTCAAAGAGAGGGTTATTCTGGTAGGAGTGTGTAATGAAACTGCAAACAGATGGTTACAGCAATAGAGTTTACTGTTCAAAGGTGCAATTTTTTCACACTTTGGGAGGTAAAATAAACAACTGAGAATGCATTAATTTATTCAACTGTTAATGCAATACTGGGCCAAGCCACTTTGTTCATTTTATGTACATCAACTGCCAGAACAATTACAACTAAGATACCTGATGTGTAAGTAAACTTTCTCCTATAATCCTCTGGAAGTTTACTTTTCAGGTCACAGTTTGGTTTTTTGTGTGTACTTTTCAACAATGGAGTTGTTGCAGTTTACCTTGGCATTCAGCTATCATTAAGATCGCTTACCTTTGAATGAAATTTATAAAACACGAGAATTAAGCATGTATAAGTACATTAAATTAAATCAAATCTCCTTTCTCACTTCGTTTTTCTGTTTTTAATATACATCATTATCAAGAACAATTGCATGTACAGATCAAACACTTTATTCCAAGGCAAATCCACAACAGTGCACTGAAATCTATACTACAAAGAATAAGGACATTAAGAAACCCAATATGCACAAAGGTCAAATTTATGACTTTTCTCACATCGTTTTACTGCCAAGTCAGCATATAATTTAAGGTTATAAGTTGAGATACAGATGGGGATTTCCTAGTATTAACTTAAATCCAATTCTGTACAAAGGAACCAATTGCTAACAGGTAAGAGTCTCCAGACTCCTCTGTCATTGTATACACATGATAAAATTTAAAGTGAATATTCAACTGCTCTTTTACAATTCCTGTAATAAATTCCTGTTATATTACTGAATTTTGCTGCATGTATTTTGCCATTTTCAGTAAACTGTGTTTTCCCTTTGAAGTCTCTGACACACTTTCTTATTTTGCAGGGATAAAAGGAACATACACCTTCCATATTTACAAAACTACTTACACTACTTTTTCCAAAACATTATAGTAACACATAAAACCTGAAACTTTGTCTGGACATAGATAAGAAATACATTCCTAATAACAAAAGAAGTTTTAACAGAGATAATGTAATTTGGAAACTCTGCTTTCAGCCGATGTGACAGCGAAATACTTTACTGTAAATAAGTGCTGTACTTTCAAAGAGATGTATTGCACATCTCACACTTGCACCCACACTTGCTGAAAACCTCCCCAGGAAAGGCCTTTTCTCTAATCTTTCACCAGTATTTTTCTGTTATTGTTTAAGAGAAACTCTCACACAATTTGCAATAACTGTAATAGGAGGCTGAGAAACGTAGATCCAGAAGGCAGATCTGCTGGCTCCAGCTCAGAGAATAAAAGCCAGGGAAACACCTCAACCAAAGACTGCTGAGAACTCCTGGGTGTTCTGTGCTTCATTTCTTTTTCTGGAGTTTTCCCTGTTTGTATAAACTGCTACATATTCATTTAGCTGGAAACAAACAAACAAGCAAGCATGGCCTTTGTAGTTCAGTAATAAATGAATCTCAGGAACATAGACGTGCTCATAGCCCTACTCCCAGTTTATAATAATTCATGAATAACTCAAAAAGAGGGGATTTAAGAAAGCACTTTTTAGCATTCAATAACCTTCATGTTTAAGACCCTCACTAGAAAGATGTAAGAATTGACTTTAGACTTTACTCTGGACCACTGCAATTTCAGCCAAATGCCAGAACCTCCCAGTTGCATCTAAACTTTTTTACTGAATAATGTAATTTCTGTGGTGGGACTTAAAACTGCAATATTTGTCTAGGATTACAGAATTAGTTCTGTTCTACTACCTGATAGAGCAATAGTGAAATTAAGTGAGACTGATTCCTGAAAATTCCTTTGGAAAATGGCACTTAAACTCCTAAGTTACTAAAGACAACATTTTCCAAACTTTTAAATTTTACTAAGGCACAGAAAATAAGAAAATAAATTTTGTTTTTGTTTTGGGATTGTTTTTTTTTTTTCCCCAGAGAGACCAAAAGAATTAAAAACATCTTCAGGAAACCTGTTTTCATCTTTTCTTGTCCACTGGCAGCTGCTTCTTTTGATGAGTAACCAAGATAAAGGGCCTGACTGAAATTTCAGACTAGTGATATTTAATGACAGGCAGGGGCAATAATTCTGCACTCATCATAATATACCTAGATCAATCATATCTGTCTGTAGTAGCTGCTTCAAGACAGAGTGAAATTCAATATAAAGTACCCACTGCAAGTTTGAGACCCCACAGCTGATGAGAATTCTCACTGAATATTCTTGAGCTCCTTCCTGTACTCATCCTGTGCACTCATTAGTCAAAATAACCTTTCAACCCTTTAGGAAGAGGACTCTCAAAATGCTACACAGAGGACAAACACTGCTTTGGTTCTCATCACATTCCCACAACTCGTGATTCCCTGGCCAGTTACTGGTATAGCACAGCCTCATGTAGGATCTCTGACTCAGACAGAGATTCACCCCTTGACTTTGCTGGGATTTAGGGCTTTCACCTCATCTCTGCAGGCACAGCAGGGAGAGAAGCAAACACAAGTATAGTAGGTAGAAGGAGAAAATGAATCTTAAAATCATCAGTCCCAAGGCAACCACTACGCCTACAAGCATAATTTCTTCTTCTTTGCTACCCTAGGTCATGACCCTCATCCAGGAGAGGAAGGAAAGAAACTGTCCTTTCATCATTAATTTTGCTATGTCATTCAAGAAAACAACACTGACAACACCATAAAACCACAGTTTAGGCTGCCACTGGTATTTCAGCCAAAAGCTAATCACCACCATCAATTGTCTAATACTTCTCATTACCTCTTTAGTCATTCTAGCAATCCACTGCAACTTATATAGGATCTGATTAAAATCTTTTCTGGCTGACAAAGAGCCAGCAGGAAAATAAAACTATCCCTCTTCTACCACAAAACTGGGCTACTCCATATTTAAATAGATAATAAATCTGCATTCAAGAACTATGCAGTTGATGAATGCTGTTCTAATTTTAAAAAAACCAATCCAACTACTGACTGTGTCACCTGAAGCAGAATGCTGATAAGAAAAACCCTACCCATAGACTGTTGTATCATTAAAACTGGACTTAAAAAAACCCCAAACAACATAGAAAACAATCCATCATGCATAACTGCAAAGTTACTTGGTTTTCTTAAAGACCATGTATGATTTTAAAATAGTTAATAAATTTATGCATTTATATATGTAAGTTATAAAGGACAAAATACTTTGTATTTTGGGGCACTCAAATCAATGCAGAAAATACAGCTCAATGAACTGTACACCTTGCCTCACGCTCCAGGCTGCGACATTGCCAACAAAGAACCAGCATTAACAAGAGTGACCAAGGTTAGTAGGCAGCACTTGCGACACCCTGAGTTTCATCAAAGTTGGGAACAAAGCCAGGTGCAGCACTGCCGTGTCTCCATGGTGAAGTAAGAGCAGGGAGGGACATATCCTATGCTCCAAATCTCACAGGAACTCAAAGCTACCACTTCCTCCAAGTATGTTCATAGACAGGGTCCCAGGATTTGGAGCATATCTCCTCAGCAGTTCTGAATACTGTGAGCATGTTAACACTATTTACTGGCCACTTCTGTTGGCTCCTTCAATAGAACACCAAGACACTTTAAGCTCTAAGACTTCATTCTGAGCATGCAGTGGCACAAACCCAGCATATAGAGAAGAGCCTAAATCTTAGGCAGAGAATGAAGGTCACAAGTTCACTCCACAGGGTCAGCAGGGCTGGTCTGAGGATGAAGATTTAACATCCACAACTACTACAGGCAATTTACACACTTTCCTTTGCAAGAGCAAGACACACTTTTCTCCCTAAAAAGTATACAAAACATACCACTGCAGAAAGTTACCTCTCTTCCCTTTCATGCTCTCCCCAAGGCACAACTGTTGGGTGTGGTTTGTCATCCCGCTTACTGCAGGACTGGAAGGCATGACACTGCTCTATCCTACGGGCTGCAGAAGAAATGTACAGACAGAGGGGAGGGAAAACATAATGCCAACTGGCATTCATCTAAGTTTTTTGAGAAATATTTCAAAAGCAAATATCCCAACCGTTTTTCCATTTAGTGAAATAGCTTCCCAGACTTTCGGCCCCTGGGTGTGATTGCATCTCTACTCTTCCACCCCCCCAATGTAATTCTTACACTTAAATCTTGATTAAATCTTACACTTAAATCTTGATCTTGATCACTTAAATCTTTTATTATTACTTTAACAAATTAATCTTTTTCTATGGAGTGTACCATAACGCTCTAGGGAGGCTAGTATGTTCCCATGAGTCCTGTGAGAGTTCTGCCAAGAGGGTGATCAAAGAGACAGTAGTAAGATAAGAAACAAAGTTCTCCAGACTGACATGTCAACTACCTCTCCTTGACAAGAAATGAGGGTGGTTTACTGAAACAGAGAGACATTTACGTTTCAAGTTTGGTGGAACTATCCTGTAAAACACTACAGTAGTAATTTCTGTACTAATGATTAGTGATTGGTTTCACTGAATAGGAGGCCAATATTCACACAAAGATTTGGGCTGGAAGAGACCTTCGACATCATCAAGTTCCAAAACTTCGGCCATGGGCTGGGACACCTTCCACCAGACCAGGCTGCTCAAAGCACCATCCAGCCTGGCCTTGAACATTTCCAGGGATGGGGCATCCACCCACAACTTCCCTAGGCAACCTTTGTCAGTGCCTCACCACTCTCAGCCAAGAGTTTCATCCTAATAGCTAATCTAAATCTATTTTCTTTCAGTTTAAGGCCATTCTCCCTTGTCCTGTCACTACATGAAATAATCCCACATTGTTTGTTAATTTATCTGAACAGTACAAATCACATGAGTTACAGATAAAATGTTAAGCTGTACAAACTGCAGTGCTATGGAAATGCCACTCTGAAGAGCAACACAGCTTTGCAAAGTAAGCCAGTGTCCAGTATTTTCATGAGTCAGAAATGCTGAAAGCAGAGTACTAAGTGGAGACACACATATGAAACTTTAAGACAGATTTGCCAGAAGATTTGATTTTTGAAAGCAAATTTTTCTTCGAATCCTGCTGCTTCAAAAGCTCAACAAGTTTAAATAGCATAATGATAACAAAGGTAGGTCTGGAAGACAAAATGAAACTCAACAAAGTCAGCAGTGATAGTTTATTTTAGCAGTTCTGGATATGAATATATACAAGAACTATATAGCATCATAGCCTAAATATTTTTAAAATTATTTATAATGTTATTCACAATATACAAATTAACTCTTTTCCCATATTTCTTCCATATCTTGACATCCAGCTCAGTTTGTCAGAATATATAATTTCTGGTTAAATTATTATTATAAATATATTTAATTTAATTTAATTTAATTTATTATAATTATTCAGAAATTATTATTATAATTTCTGAACTGCTGCTACTCCAATCACCTTACCTACTAAGTGAAAAAAAAGTTACTCAAATTGCCTTTGAATTTGCTTAAACTAGGACGGAACAGAAACAATGTGAGGGACGACCTGGCCTCATCAATGAGAGAAGCTAAAATATCACTTCATTCAGCAAGGCTGGAATTTCAGAAGTCTATAAAAATTCATGCCAAGAATCTTAATATCTGGCCAGACCCGCTTATTGTCTAGAATCTTTATGCAGCAAACCAAAATGCTACATCCATTCTAAGTTCACATTAACCACTGCAGCTAATTAAAACATCATCTAAAATGACAAATAACATTGAAAAGAATCCTTAAAATAATGACATAAAGTGACCAAATTCTATGCACTTGATTAGATAGTCAATATTCTTACTCTCTGTTTAAATGATCTCGTTCATCATGAAACTCTTAGACATTTCACTCAAATAATGCCATGCTTTTTGACAAAACATACCATTCCTAAGCCTTATCATTTGCAGAAAATTCAGTAATTGCAGTCATCACATATTAGGCTCTTGGGAAAAATAAATTTCTGTATTTCACAGAATCAGATCTAGAGTCAGAGTCAAGCATAGACATAGCTGTTTTACTCTGGAAAGAACTTGTGAATTAAAATTGGAACAACAACACTGAATGTTTTTGAAATCTGAAGATGGATATTGTGCATTATCAGCTTATTGAGGAGTTCTACTCTTCAAAAAGAATTGTTTGTATTTGCTTACTAAATGTGCACCGTGATTACATGCAGCATGAGATCAGAAAAAGCATTTGGTTTAAAAGAATGAGGCTTGTAGTCTCAGTGGAAATGCTCTTTTCAATGCACACTTTTTTTTTTCCCTTCACTTTTTTTGTTTTAGATCGACAACACAACAGGAAATAACACGCTGTTTACTGACCGGGAGGACTGTGGAGGAAAATGACATTGGGGAGGGGAGAGGGAAATGAGAAGACAGGTTCCAGGAGAAACATGCAATTACTAGATGATACACAAATGCACTTTGAACACACTGAACACAGAGAACAAATATTATGCACTGCAACACAAAGAAAAACAACTATTTCAGAAACAGATAAGAATTTTAAGCACTTTTTAATTAAAAATTCCAGAAAAGGCATCCCTAAAGACAGACAGAAAATTAAAAAACACAGTAACGACCACCTACATTTTTATGCTTTGCTGTTTTTCCGTCAGTACGTTATGAAAAAAACACAACACTCCTGGAAAAAAATCTTGCAGACCTATAGGAGGTCACAAAAGCCATGAAAGAGATACTTAACACAGGTTCCTGAGCAGATGACAAGCCAATAAACTTTCACCTTTAGGTAGTTACGATGATCTGATGTCTCTTTTATGATATCGCCCATTTTTTTAAATTAAATCTACAATGTGTTTAACAAGCAATTCTTCCATCAATCTTTGATGTGTTTTACTCATACAGCAATGACAGTTTTCAGTTCAGTCTCCTCAAAGTTCCAGAGAAACCATTTTCCACTCACTTGCTTTGAAAGCTATTAAAACAACTTGATGAAGAACAGCAGCAGGGGGCTAACAGAAGCCAAGGCTTAAGGAACAATCTTTAGATTTTTCTCCTAAGATTTTCTCACAGACCCTCCTCACAAAAATCCTCTGGGCTTTTCATCCTCTCCTTTCTCCCCACCCCCTCCCAAAAATCAGTTCAAAGTGACAGATGCAACTAGCTCCAGATTCTGCTCTTTTCTTAATTTCACTTTTACCCCTCAATTCTGATAGGACTCAACTGAAATCTGATTCCCATAGAGGCAGTCATCATCTTCCCACTGGGAAAAAGTAATACACAGAGAGATTCAAGTAACTTGTGAACACACCTAATCTGTCATCCATTCTAATAGACAGCACTACTAGTGAGAAATGTACCTGTTACTCAAATACTATTTACTACTGGTATTCAGTAAATTGAATTAATTGGTGAGTAATAGATTAGTGATTTATATACAATTCCATGTGTTACTGCACTATTTCTGAAACTTTCATGACAGTGACCCTGTAACAGTTTCAATACTGTGATATAAAGTAAAGAACTATGCAAGCCAACAGTAAATGATTTTTAAAATGGGAACTGCCTGTAACAAATGATAAATTCTTTGGTTATAGTTTCCTGCAAATGCAGAAATCACAGTTTTATGGAAAACACACCTATTAGGACAGTATTTATACTAATCAAAGTCAGTAGAGCAGATTTTTTGTCTCTGTTTTGCTGAGCTCATCATAATTTTGTTTCTTTGATTATGGCCAACTGAAGGACAAATGTCACTGCTCACTAATTTTGTGGAGCATCTGTAATTCCAGAGCTCTACAGACTCTTCAGTTGCTGTATTCAAGTGATGTCACTGCGGTCAAGATAACCAACATAGGATTTCTCAAACACCAACAGCTAATTCCATGAAGCAGAGCTATGGGACATATCAACCCCAGATTCTGGTTACAATCCCTTGTTCTTTTAAAATCGAGAGCTACAGTTACAGTACACATGTCTGGGAGCAAACAGTGACTAAAGGAGGCCAGTCTCATGTCTCCTCAACTTGAGGACAGGGGCAGCACATACGAGGGATGTGAGGTTAGGAAGGACAGATGGTGGGCATTCCCATTACAGCTAAGTCACCTTGTGTCCCTACAACATTGAGCTTTATGTTTTCCAGTTGGTGACTCTCACAGTTTGTGTTTCTACATTTCACCAAGCTCGTATTTGTAATTCAAACTGTGAGAATACACTGTGGAATAGATTTCTAGATGTCGTGTTAACAAATCTTATGGGTACTTTCTCAGAACATTAACAATTACACTTTCTGCATTTCCTCCGTTCAGCTAAGGCAATAAACTATTAAAAAGTTAGTGTGAGATGTTTTTTAATGAGTTTTTCTTTAAAAAAATTTGGAAAAAAAAATCTCATAAGAAATTCTAAGTCAGAGAACTGACACACAGACCTGTGAGTAAACACACAAGAAGTTTCAGTTTGCTTTCTGACATAATTATATCATAAATATTGGAAAAGGATCCATCAAGAATATAAACTAAGGAAGTCCAAGAAGTAAAGAAACAATACCCTAAGGAGCAGGAAGAGTTATGTATGATTTTCTACAAGCATTCAATCACTTTACAGAATAGAAAAAATATTAAGGCTGGAAGGACCTCACAAGACCACTCAGAACAAGTCTCTTAACGGTGGCAGGATCAAACATATGTTATGTGAGTGCTATATAATACATGCCAGATACAGAATATACTTCTAAGCATTATCCAGTCAGAGCCTCCATTCCAGGCTGTTCCATCATTCAAACTATTCCAACATTTGTGCAATCTCATGACTAAAATAAACACTTTCAACCCTATATATGCAATAGCACTGTAAGACTGTTATGCTGGAAGTACAACTTAGAGTTTATCATGAACGCTCCTGCAAAATACTAATTTAATTAGAATTACCATTAGCATTACATCTTTCTATATTCATTTTCAAGAATGTCTACCTCTCCAGAGGCGTAAATTTTCTTTCCCCATATTTTCTATTTTCAGAGAAAGAACACGTCTCACCTTCAGGAGTTTAGCCTCATTTCCCTATAATGTATTCATCACCACTCAGCACATCTGTCCCAGCAAATCCCATTTCCTGTTCTATTCATGAGGCTCAGCAACCTGGAGCTTTAGTGATTGCCGCCACACTTTTCCCATGGCCTTCTCACCTCTCACCCCCCCCATGCACCCCGCTCCCATTGTTTATCATCTGTTCTCCCCTGCTGCAAACTGCTGTCAGATGTTCACTTATCCCTAATCTTACTCACTGCCTTTGATATTCTTTCTAATCCAACAACCTGTCAACTGGGGCATCAGCCCATGTCCACACCAGCTGCTCTGTCACAGGCTGTAAGATTCCCTCTCTGCTCCAAGAGGTATTTAAAGGATTTTGACACAGCAACCGCAATGTGAAACAAATAATTAATGCTGTTTTGATCGGTGATCAGGGCTTTAGTGTGACATGAGCTGACCACTAGGAAAAACTGAGCTTTACTTTGTTTAAACTTTAGTAAACTTTAGTGTTACTGCATTAACAAGATTTTGATCAATGTCTGAAGGACAGTGCCAAAAAGCTAAATTCTTTAACTTTAGTTTAAAATTATGAAGAATAATTAATCTGAATGCAAGTCAGAGGGGCAGATAACATTGTATGCCTGCTGTGTAAAACATGCTTATTTATGCAGTATCAACTGTATAGAGTTTTCAAAGCATGGGAGCTGACCTTTTATGAGTTACAGCTGAAAACACAAACTTATTTCAATATGGCAGCAGTTGAGATAAAATTATTTAAAATACACTTATTTTCAGGAATAGAGTAGAATAGTTTCATCCCCTGTAGAACATCAAACCCTGACATTTTAAAGAATACTGCCATTTACAGAAAATGTCTAATTTCCATGATATTCAGATTTGCTACAAACACTCAGAATTTTAGTGTTCATCTGCTTTAAAACATATCAAATACACATAATGTCACAGCTGAGATTGTGATTCAGATGACAGATTTTTTTGTATAGGGAAAAGTTTCTGCTATTTAAACAATCATGTGAATTTTGATCCAAACTGAAAAACAAATATAGCATTTAGTTGTTGGAAGAACATGAGCACTATTTTATTTCTCAGATCTAACTGCATTTGCTACAAAAGAGATGGTACCAAACAAGACAAAAAAAGCCTACTTTATACCCTACAGTAGTAGTATTTCACACACAAAAGTATAATAAAAGCCCTGTGATGAATTTTATAACATGGTTCATTCACTTAGAACTAAACCACTTTTATTCTTAGGGCTTGTCTATACCAGGACATCAAGAAAATGAATCTGAAATAAATACCTTGATGAACTTGAATTCTGCTACTTAAACTCCATTAAACCCCTGTGTGGACACAGTCATCCTGTTTAGTTTACTGCTCCCTTAGGGCACGCACTGGAAAGGTAACACGGATTAAGGTAGGGTATGAATTCAAAGTGCAATCGTACTTTGAAAATGGTTTAACGTAAACAGACCCAGACTCTTTGTTGTAGAATGAGACATGGAGTTAATCAGGAAAGTCCTGTGTAGACAAGTCCTCGCAGATGAGGCTACTGGAGTGGTACTGTCAGAGTTGATGGTTTTCAATTTCTTCATCTGCAGACCTGGAAACATTTTCCAGTGAAGCTGCAGGCCTTGGTACCACATTAAGCTTGCTGATAATTGATCTGCTTTTCTTAGTTGCCTCATATGGATGACCTGCAAGTATTCCAATGGCCCTCAGTGAGCTGCATATCAGAACTTGAGAAGTACTGGTTTGAGCTCACTACAACTTACAGACCTCCTCCCACACTCAGTCTTAACTTCACAATCACTGTGCAGTAACCCAAGTAGCTTGATGGCATTAAATGAGATTTTACTGATCATTTATGTAAGTGCAGACATATTTCATCTACAAGAGGTGCTCAACAAGGCCTTATTCTTTCCACTAAGTGACATTTGCTGTCACAAGTGTGTTAAATTGTAATATGACTGACCTAAAAATATGAAGTTTTGTCACTGTCAACCACTTTTCATGCCTTTACTTCCAAGCTTAAATTCGCGTGTCAAAGCATGCTGAATAAAGAAATTAAGACCAACACAACGTAATTTCACTGAAACAAAAACAAGTACTAGTGTTCTTTTCAACTACTGCTCTTATTAACTAATGCTTCTCATTTCCCCCTTCAGTAATTCATAAATGTCTTATACAAAAATAACTTGTACAAATTTTCAGAGTTGAATTCAAAGCATATGGCAGAGCCAGAAGCAGATATGCCTATATTCCTTAGCTCCTTTACTTAAATCTGTGTTTTAATTGCAGAGAACACCATTTCTCTCAGAGGAAATTATGTTCCCTCAGTACTTAACTCCCTGATGCTGTCTCTGCAGAGACTTTTCTTTCTTTTCTTTCACCCATATGACAGAATTATACTGCACCTCAATAGCATTCACTGTTAACACAGCAGCAGTCACATCAAAAAACAGTCTTGTGCAGGATCTACCTCTGACAGAAGGCAAGATGCTCAAGGAAGAATATATTGTTAAAATGCTCTCAGACTCCTGCAATTTGCAGCTCAGGGACTCCCTGAGCCAGAAGCAGTATGTTTCCATTTAAGAATAATACTTAACACCGACATAACAGACTTGACAAGCTGAAGAAAATGAGACAAACTTCACAGGAAAAAATGGCATCTCCTTTCACTGCACTACTGCTTTAAAAAAATGAACTGCAAATAAATGTGTTACTTGGTAACATATTTCCTACTACTGGAACCTTTTGAAGATTCAACAGAAGACTTACTTGTTTGAACAGGTAACTTAAAAATCTGTTTACTCCCTCAATAGCATAATTTTTAACTGTCAAAACAGAAAAGAATGTTTTATGTTTATAAAAAAGCAGACGGAAGTTCCAGAGAATATTTCAGGTAGCTGGGCACATTCATGTTGCTATTACCATATTAAAAAAACCTCTAAATGTAAAGATTGTTAATATTATTGTTACACTGCCCTGCTTTGCTTTTTCATCTTCAAAGTTTTCATGACATTAATGACACAGGCCTCACTTCTTTCTCCAAGTATACACATATTTTATTATTGATGACATCTCCAAGACAGTTAAAATTGTAAGACACAGTGGTTGCTCATGGTCACAAAAGAAAGCAGTAGCAAACCTCAGATTAGAAATAAGAAATTCCTTCTTCACTGATGAATTGCACTCTGCTCATGAAGCACATTTTCTACCCATTACAAAGTTCAAGAGGTGTTAAAATCCACAGCAGCCTTGAAAATTACTTTAGAATAAAAGCAAAACTGAAAGATACAATAATTTAATTCCCTTAACAGTGAATGAAAAACATCATACATTAAAATGAACTTGAAGGGAGCCTTTTTCATGTTTAACTTTAAAATAAATTATTCTAATCATTTAATCAATAGAGGAAATGTGATGCTAAGGCACTGACCTACTCTGAAGTGTGGAAGGAATGTGAAGCTCAGAAAAGAGCAAATAGTTTCAGCATACCACTACTGACTGCATGGTTCAGTCGATATGCATGGTGTTTTTGAGGTTTATCCCACCCGCATCATGAAACAGATGCCCGTTCACCATTCCACAGATTCAAAACACAAATTCACTCTCACACAAACACACTGGGAAAATTACTGACAGTTGGTTCTAGCCTGGTGGCAAACTCTAAAAGTTCCTGGGCAGAAAGCACATATATGTTTATATAATGCAAGGAAATGGTGGCAAGAGCTCTCCTGCCAGAACAACCTTCAAAAACAAAGCTACAGGAGCCTGGGCGAGATCCACAAAGGCTTTGATATGTGAGCTCTGGACAAAAGTTTCTGTAACAGCTCAAGGTATTATTCCCCCAGCTAGATGCTTCCCCCCACAGCTGATGGATGCTCTGCCTCCCCTTTGAAGGATGCTGTCCCTCGCACAGAGGTCACCAAAAAGAAAATGCAAAGGCAATTCACTTAGTTCTGTGTAAAGCTCAGTGATTTGGCTTAAAGGGCTGATGGCAGTGGGTTTGAATTGGAATAACAGAGCGAGAGCTGGAGCAAAGCCACCTTCTGCTGATTCTCGGAGGTATGAATCACTAGCACAGGGAAAAAAATTGCATGCAGTAACTTCTTAAATTGCTATGGAAAGATCCACCATAGCTCTGTCAAAATCCTGTGAACGGCTCCAAATCCAATGTGCAGATCCACTGAAACCCCTCCCTGCTCAGGTGCTGATTAAGAAGACTTAGTTGTATCCAAATCCCTTTTGGATACTTAATGCTGCTCAAAATCCCAACGACCCTTCTTAACTGTTACTATTCAGTCCACTTCACGACTTGGAGTCTCAGAAGAGTTCTTAAACTTAGATTTTTTTGGTGATTTTTTTTTTTTTTTTTTTTTTGTCTAATATATAGGCTAGTGCGTGGCTAGCATACACAAAAGAGAGCTGAAGATTTACACACAAATGTGTTTCCCAGCAGTGAGCATACTCTCCTGTGATGTGGGAAGCAATATTAATTGAAGTGAGATCTTGCAGCCTGACTCTACCACATCCCAGGGAAATGCCCTAGCCCTTGGGCATTGAGTTAATCTCTCATTAGCCATCCCTCTGGTCTTTTGAATAAATTATTTATGAAAAGCAGAAAAACTTCAATAGGAAAAAGTGAAAAGAGATTTACCATGGAGTTCCTGGTAAAGAAGCCAATTCTTCAGGAGGTGATGTATGTTTAAAAAAAAGCCAATTTAGATTACAAATCAATTTGTACTTTGGGGGCAAGTTCAGATAAAAGCTACACAGATGCTATCCCTATTATGTGAGAAAAAAGAATTTTCTTCTCTTGGTACCAAGCAGAACCAAAATATGTACGAACACAGGATTCGTACTGACAAAATGAAGAGAATATTCCTCAGGCTAAGTGAGGTGCCTTGTCCATCTGTCATCTCCAGGCTACCTTACTTCAAACATGGTTTATTTGACTGAGGGCCCCACCTAGAGCAGGGCTGACAGCTGAAAATCCCAAACTGAGGTGTCTTTTGAGGTTCTGTCAGATGCCTATTTTGAAGAGTATAATTGTAATCTGTACCTTACCCCTCCACATTGGCCCTCACCAAAATCTGACTACAGTTTGCTAAATTCCACACCTCCTTGGCTGCACTTCCATTTCTACCTTTACACTATACAAAGACGGAAGTGATAATTTAAATGAGGGACTGGTACCGTGATTTGTCCAGCAAGCCAGGCTATTCTCCATAACTTGGATGCCCAATGCCACGCTGCAGGGTGCCTCAATCGGCAAGGTTCAAAACTTAGAAGTCTTTCAGAAGGGTATACATCTACTCTTATGCTCTACAGGAGAAACTCAGAGATCACAGCTTTCATTTAAAATTCAGGTGGGCAGAAGGAGAAGATGATGAAAGACCTCATATGAAAAGATCTCATGACCCTCTCTCAGAAGAACAGAATCTACCATGGGCATAAATTGCTGTAACTTCAGGAACTGCTGTGATTTCTAACAATCATCACTTCAGCTGAAGAGCCAGAAACTGACATTTTTCTCATGATCTTTTAGAAGAGTGTTTCTGTATGGAACCAAATACAATCTAACAGATGAGTCAAGCTCTTACAACAGAGGGGAACTTGGCACTCGAGCACAAACCTACAAGGACACTCCTGGGGATCTCTCTAACATGACAGTAACTGCCTGACTGGATTCTAAATACACACAACTCTGTTCTTGTATTTGTGCACAGCTCCCAGTCTGAGCATCTGTATGTCCAAGGAGAATACTCAGCCGGCCAAAACATTAATCCAGTCCTTGGGCCTGCAACTGTAAATGTGTAAATGCCTCTGAGAGCAGGTAGACAATGATCCAAGCCTGTGGCTCCACTCTACATCAGGTGTGACCACAGCCTTCTCAAGATGTGTAACCTGTGTGGGTTTACAACAGTATTTCCAGAATCACAGAATATCCTGAGCTGGAAGGGACCCAAGAGGATCATTGATCCAACTGCTGAGTGAATGGCCCATACAGGGATTGAGCCTGTGACCTTGGTGTTATTAACACCATGCTCTGACCAACTGAGCTAATCTACTCAGCATTTTGTTTAGATTTCAGCCCCCAGATGGATCCTCTTGTGATATCTTGCAGATTTTGAGTGGTCTGTAAAGCTGCTAGAACAACAGTGGTTTACAACTCAATGGGGTGCAGGTTGAATGAATAAAATCAGGCTAGCAGAGTACACTGAGATGTAAATCATCTATATAAATTTATCTAAACTTATGTTTAAGACCTTACTGTGTTAGCTATAGTAGTGGGATTCAAATTATCTTCACACAAGTAGCATATTTTTGATATTAAATGTCTAGAAATCAATGCTGTTACTTAAGCATTCATGAATGCTTAGAAATAATCACAAAATCCTATGCTCTATGTAAAAATTCTTTCCATTTCCTACTAAGTAGTAGCTGTGAAAAAACCCAAATGAATAAAAAAATCTCTCACTCTCTATATGTCCTTGGACAGAGGATATATGTTAAACAATCAATACCTATTTTAGGAATATACCCCTTTGAAAACAGATTTTAGATTCTCAGTTATCCTTCATTAATGTTACATGAACACCAAAAAATGCACCAATGAATCTTCTTTGGACTACAATGAATTACAGAAGATGTGTCATAGCTTCACAAAATGTACCTGTAAGACCACCCCAAGCCTTCCAGTTGCAGCATAATGCCACATACTGCATAATTCAAGTATCCAAACTCGTTTCAGCTTTCACAGTGCAACAAATGCCCTTATTCAAGTTTTCCCCATTAGATTATTCTGTTATTCAGAAGGACTTTTTTATTAGATTTGGGTCAAGTTCAGAAAGCAAGTGCAGGGAATTCATGGAAGGGGGAAATTAATGTTACTGTAAGATACAGCAATTAGGAACTGGAAAGAAGAAAAGTTTCTTTTCTTTTTCCAGCTAGTGAATTAAAATAGTTGGACAAGGGAATACCTACTCAGCATAAAAGCATTAAGATCAAGGGCTAGATTTTGGAAACAATTGTCAGTTTTAGAGGAGTGGTGGAATTTTCAAAAATTCTTGAGCAGAACAGGCATCAAACTCTCTTGGATGAGAGACTTGACTGTTTAATGGGGTTTTCAGCAGACCTAAATGCTTTTGAAACAATTAGTCAAATGACTGAAAATATTTAGTATTTCCTCTGGTTAGTAAGTCAGCTTTTAAATGCAAAATGTGTTTTAATAAACGTAGGGCCTGTCTCTCAGGTCAGGTACAGACGGTTGTGCTCACATTGAGCTCATGCTCTCAGTAGGCTGGACCCAAGCCAGCCTCTGCACAGATGCCATAGAAACTACATTTTCAAGTTCATTTTAAGACAGTGCTGCAGCCAAGAGAAACAATTTCTGCCCTCACCAGGCCCCAAACACTCATCCCTAACTACCACATTACCACCTCCCCTCTGTCAGCATAATGAATTGACTCACTGATCTTGTTTAGGTTAAAACTGACTTCTTTTTTTGGCTAGATTAGGTTTGACCCTGGTCCAGCTCACTCAGTTGCTGCACAGACACTTGTGCAAGAAGGGGAAGTAGCAAGCAGGGCAAGTCTACTTTGTCTTATGGCATGCTGGCCTCTGTCAATTCACAGCACATGACCAAACATATCCTTATTTCTTCTTTACAACACTCATCACATCTAACGCACATCTATTCAATTAAATATAATTTTGCAATACTGTTTTGTACGTTTAAATTAAATCTTGTTTTTCATGTAAATAAAGCATGAATCAGAAATGAAAATGAAATTGAGTACTAAGACCCATCACATGTATGCTAACACAGCAAAAATTCAAAACATGAAATAATGTTTTTCAAATTTATTTCTGATACCTAAAAATACGTAATTGAGTGTAATGCTCTCAGCTGTTCACAAATCAAAATGGCTTATTTATCCCAACTAATGAGAAGAGAGCTTTCTTTAGGAAAACCATGTACAAAATGTATTTTTTAAAATGTTAAAATTCAGCTTATCTGTTTTTGTGAAACTTATTTGAACCCTTGCTTTTCATTTTCTGTACCTTATCTCATTTTGGGACTCAATACATTCCTCTTCTGACTTTCCAAGTGATGTGTTTGGAAGCAAAGCAAAGAATGAATGAGATGTGCTACTAGGGCTTTCCAAACTCTCCTTCATTTTCCTTTCCACCACTCTGCCTGGGTAAAAGCTCACCCTGGACCAGCCAACAACCAGCCCCCAGGAAAGCATCCAAGGAACATGCAATGCTTTCTGCTGTGAGAAGTGACTTTCCTTTCACAGCTTGCATTCCTGCTGCTTTTGGAGGTACCAGCTCTCAGTGATCCCGTGAAATGTGACTCATGTTGATATAAGCATGATAAGGGACAGGATTTCCTTCTCTGCTTCCCACCTGCAAGTGTTGAGGCTATTCACAGAATCACAGAAAAGTCAGGGTGGGAAGGGACCTCTGGACATCACCCAGTCCAAACCCCCCTCTCATGGCAGGGTCACCTGGAGCAGGTGTAACGGGATGAGTCCAGGTGGGTTTGGAATGTCTCCAGAGAGGGAAACTCCGTGACCTCCCTGGGCAGCCTGCTCCTGCTCCTCAGCGTAAAGAAGTTCTTCCCTCATGTTGTAGTGAAACTTGTGTTTTAGTTTATGGCCACTGCTCCTCATCCTGTCACTGGGCATCACTGAAGAGAGTCTGGCAGCATCCTCTCTGACACCCACGTTTGGGATATTTATTTACATTACTGAGATGCCCTCTCAGTCGGTGGCTGAACAGGCCAGCTCCCACGGTCTCTCCTCGGAAGAGAGACGCCCCAGACTCCTAAAACATCCCTGGATGTTAAGTCACGGTCTGACTGGATGAGGTCTGGCCAGCGAAGGACTCGAGATGTGAACAATCCACACCAAAGCAAGGCTGCAATCGAGAGGTGAACCCAAACACCAGCACGGGCTGAAACTGACAGCTCCAGCCCCGCGTAGGCGGCGGGCACAGGGGACACCTCCGGGGACGCAGCAAACAGCGGCACCCCAAGGCAGTGACCCCACGGTCTGTCGGGCCACCTGCACTGTCCTCCTCGAACCCCACCTCAGGGCGGGCCGAGGGGGTGCCGGGGGAGCTGCGGGCGGAGCGGGGCGGGCGGCGCCATGAGGCGACAGCGGCGCTGCCCCAACATGGCGCAGGCGGGGGCTGCCCGGCCCCGCAGGGACGGGGCACGGCGGGCGGGCCGGAGGTGCCACTCACCTGCCGGTAAGAGAGGCGGAAAGGCCGCAGGTAGAGGGAGGAGGTGCAGGGCTGGAGCGCCAGCTCCTCGAGGGCCTCCATCCCTGCCGGGGGGCAGCGGCCGCGGCAGGAGGAGGAGGAGGAGGAGGAGGAAGGGGAGAGGCGCGCGCAGCCGCCGGCGGACGGGCCGGGAGCGGCCCCGGAGCTGACGGCTGCGGCCTCTGCCTTCCGAGAGAGCCGGAATCGCGGAATGCTGCGTTTCACCCCCGAAACGGGGACACAGGAGCCTCGCCGCCTTTATTCACAGAATCACCAAGGTTGGAAGAGACCTCTGCGATCATCCGGTTCGAGCGTCCACCCAGCGCTGCCTCTGTAACCCTTAAACCGCTAAACCACATCGCCCAGTGCCAGATCCAGACTGGCTTCTTTAACTGGTGCCCTCACCGTCTCCCTGGGCAGCCTGTTCCAATGCCTGACCGTTCTAACAGTGAAAAAGTGTTTCTGATATATATTCTGAATGTCTCCCCTCTGATCTTAAGGCCATTTTTTCTTGTTCTCTCACTGCATGCACGGCAAAAGAGACCGGCCCCTGCTCACTACAACCTCCCGTCAGGGAGTAGAATTATTCTCGAGAAACACCTATATTTGCGATCCTGTTTTCTCAGGAGCTGGGTGGATGTTCTCAGAGGGTCAATTATTCCCACACTTTGCACCAAAATTTATGGGCTATGCCAGCACTGAACTGAAACCTGCCCCCCTCCTCTAAAGCCTTGATGCAATCTACGTGCTCCCAGCTAATGCCATTCCTGGGCATCATCAGGCTTTGCAGAGTGAGCACCTGGCTGTGAAAAGCACAGTCCCTTCTGCCTGCACACGTGGTGCATGGGGATTGCATGAGTGGTGTGGAAAGTGCAGGTACAAATACAGGTTCACGGATAACCTGCAATCCGTTGCTCAATGCTTCTCCAACTTTTCTTTTCAGGGTCAGCTTCCAGTACTGGCTGTGCACCCAGCCCATGGCAGGAGAATAAATGCAGCTCAGTTAGTCTCCCCTGGCTGTTTTCACCAACAAAGTTACAAAATAATTATCCTCTCTCCTCTTGCTTCGTTATTTTTTAAGCAAAACACTATTAGATTTAGCAATTTCCTGGTTTTCATAGGAGTTTGATGACAGTTATGCAGTTAATAGGTTATATTCCCCTGGGTGCTTTAATACTCCTAATAATGATTTTCTAGGTTTATGAGCAACAGAGTTCACAGTTTTGTGGTGGTTATTACCTCTGATTTGTGATCACTTTCCATGTAGATGTGCCCATGTACAGCTGTTTTAGTTGCCATATAAATTATTTTGTCAATGTGTCAACTGCACTGAGAATAATCTGAAATTTCATGTATCTGTTTCCCTTTTTGTCTTGCTCTGTACTTCCACTGCATAAGGAAGTTTGTTGTCTTCTCATGCAGTAGTAAGAATTTTAGCAGTCTTGCTAAAAGGAACAGATCCAGCAATTACAAAACTCACTAAGAAGTAAACGAGGCAGCACTTACATTGCAGAATGCTTGCCATCAGTTCTGATAACGCAAGTGGCAAAAAAAATGCTTGGTGGGTCTGAAAAGTGTGGTTTTAAAAGTATGTTTGCAAAGCTATCATAAAAAATAGGCCAGGAAATGCATTTTATTAGCTGACTTTGAAAATATTTGTGTAACTCTGTTTGCATCACTGTATATGTCTACATATTTCTGTTTTTTTCGGAATGATCTCAAGGTCATTCAGAGCTCCTGGGAACTTAAGCTATATTTTTCTAGTAAGTTATTTCAGTCTTCCAAGTCCAATTTAAGTATAAACACAGTTTCCATGCACAGCAGGTTTACAGTATCTCTGTTTGCTTATGTTAAAAGTTACCGGCTACCCAGGTCGGTTCAGCCAGTCAGATTGCCCTCTTCAATAAACATTCTGACACCACTTTCAGGTTTTGAGTGTGTGTGTGTTTTGGGGAACGTGTCATACTGTGTGATGGATTGCTTATTCCATTCCTAGGCTTAGGTGGGAAGCTTTTGGGGTTGTGATATGTGACAGACCCGGTCTCGTTAATGTACCTGGAACAGTTGAGCACAGTGTCACAGGAAAGCACATTTGGGGATGTTCAGGTGTTGCGATTGCAATGGAAAGCTGTTGATTCCTTTGTTGGAAAATCTTCTTTGTGAGTATGCCAGCTGAACTGAGGATTTAACAGGCTGAGGTTGAGGAGCTGCCTTAGTGTTCCCATTTTACAGGTGAAATCCGAGCAAGAAAATAAATGGGAAAAATATGTCCTGCGTAGTGGGACTATCGTTCAGCACCTGGAATTGAATTTCATTTCAGTTCTTTATTAAGGCTTAGATACCCTATGCAGCAACTGGCTTTGCATTTGCTAGTCCAGGAACAATCCCAAGAAGGAAATTTCTCTCAACTACCATTTATTCAAAGGAACAATAACGAAGGGGAACAACTTACTTTTGTATGGCTGAAACACACTCCTGCTTTCCCATTCCCTTTCACTGCTTTTGTGGCTGACTGACACAGTGACACCAACCTGGCTCTAAGTGCACTGAATTCACAGCAAGAATTATGAGATGATACAGTGCAGAGATGCTGCTCAGCCCCTCAGCTCAGGGGCTAAGAAGAGCTCTGTTTGGAACCTTGGTTCCAAAGGACATGGTGTGTTTGCTCAGTAAACTGCCCCAGCTACTCTGTTGTGTCTTACTTGGCATCCCTGTGTATTTGCTCCTTTTTAAAGCAGAAATACTATTCTATACTAGTATTCCTCCAGAAACCTGGGAAAACAGACATCCATAATTCCAAAGTATTAAAGGACTGTGTTCGTGCCTATTACCTTCAATGAGGTAATTCCAGAACTTAAGTTTAAGCCCTTGTTTAGCTGCTTGCAGAATCTTTTGGGTATGATTAGCACTACTCCAGTAAGCAGCATTTATGTTTCCACAATCCTGTCCCTCATTCATCAGTTCCCAAACTTCTTCAGTAATCCTGGATTACTCTTCACTGTCACAGTTTTTTTTTCAGACCACTATCCTGGTTTATCATTGCACTGCTAATCGAAATTGCTACCGCTGATGTCCTTCCACAAACCAAGTGCCTTATGCCATCACATCTCCCTTGCCAAGTACGACTGTTAATTTGACTTCCAGAAACCAAGAATGTGTCAGAATGACAATTTGCCTTTCACTACATTAAATACATTCATTTTTTTCCCTTAGCAGTGGCTTCTGGATTGTTTTCTTGTTGTTTAAAAAAACCAAAACAGACACAAGGTTGTGAATGCTGTCATGAGTAGTTTGCTTATGGTTTCTTCAGTCTCCCAGAGCTGCTGGTCTCCTGCAGTAAAGTAGTAAAATCTAGATGTTTTCTACTTAGGCTGTAATAGCTCTGAGAATGGTTTGTGTAAGAGTGGGATAAACAACCAAATGAAGAAAAGCAGGAAGTATGAATAGAAATTTCTTTCCTGGAAAGGAGAGTATGTCAGCAGACAGAGAGGGAAAAAAAAAGAGAGGTGTCCTGTCTGGGGCTGAAGAGTCTTAAGGGAAGATTCACTGGCATTTCTTATAAAAGATGAAATGTTAACATTAGTGTTAAAAAGGAATTCTTTCCGCAGGGTAAAGTTCTTTGTTTAACAGACTTCTCTTTCCTTCAAAGCAGTGTTTGCTCTGTGTTACTTCGTGAGTAACTTTTATTACCAGCAAAATACCCAAACATTTTTTTTGTTGCTCTTTTAAAACTTGAAGTTCCTGCCGATGCTGTCCTTCCCTTCCCTTTACAGCCACGCGATCCTTGGGCATGCACTCTGCAGAGGGTCAGGTTGCATCCTCATTAGCAGTTTGTTTTATTGCTCTTTGCTTTGGGACACAACCGGGAATGTTTCCGTCGCAAGCCCGGTGCTGCTGCCGTTCTGCTCGCGGTGGCTCCGGGAGCCAAGCACATCCTCTCACCTCCGCCTGCTTGCAGGTTGGTGATGAGTGGATGCTCAGGAATGTCCATTGCAGTTCTTCCCTCTTTCCGCTGGCGCTTAGCAAGGTGCCTGAGCTGTTGGATTCACTCATGCGGGGTTAGGCAGCATGTTTTCCATGGTGATTTTTGTGTGTGTACGTGTCTGTGTGTACTTTTAATCTCCGTCAATCCCTGCCAGGCTCACTTTGTTCTTTGACACGCCATGGCTCATGAACAAAAAATCATCAGGTCCTGAGCCTTTCATCTCCAGAGGACTGCTCAATATATTGCAGAATATCATTAGTTTTTATACTCGTGAGTAGAGTAGTTACTAAGATACTACAAGTATGAAAGCCTCAACAGCTAGAGGCATGTTGACTTGCAGTTCTCATATTTCATTTTTAAAAAATGTTTCTAATCTTCATGGTTGCAGGGGGAAAAGCCAGGAAATCTAAATGATGGAGATGTAAATTTTGGCAAACCTAATGGTTTGTGAGCTGTTAAACTGAGGTGCTGAGGTGATGCCACATGTTTGGTAGAAATGCTTTGCTGTTGGGGTGACAGATAACCTGAATCCCCAGCTCTGGGCAGAAGAATGCTGGCAGAGGCTGCTGAAGCCAAGAGGTACTGTGGCTGACCCAGAATCCAGCTGTGTGCCCACATCAGCCCCATCCAGCTGGGATGCCTTCAAAGCCATTTTCTTCTACCTAGAAACTGCTCCCAGAACTTCCTCCTCCCCCTCAGCTCCCTGGGCCACATGCAGTTTTTGTTAAGGTCACATAGGGGTATTAGGAGAGTTGGACACCTTTGTTGTGTAGGCTTAGTGAGAAAGATGGATGAAAGTGTCCAAAATGAAGTGTATTTTGTAAACTCATGTTGGGAATCCTTATGGTTGACAGCATGAAATCGTATTCTCTTCATGTGGGCCATCCTTGCATGGCCACAGAGACGTTAGTTTTGAGTGCCTTTCTGGGGATCAGATGCATGTTCTTTCTGTAATGAAGTGGCTGCTGTGAAGTTCGCCTTCTAAAGGTTACCCCTTAGGCTCCTGGGGAAAAGCAAGCCTGAAGCTGCCAATATCTAACTTTTAATTATTATTCTGTTCTGGGGCATAACCACCCTGGTTACATTCATGAAAGTCAGGAATCGTGCTTATGCAATTCTTTTGGCATTGTAAATAGAGCCCTAGAGAAATTTGTTTTGATTTTAGTAGTAACTTTTCTGAGGCACGACTTTTTTTTTTTTAAATAAATTATTTACATTTCAATTACAAAACTTAAAATTAGAGGTCCACACTCCAGTACATAACATTATGTTCCAAAAATTTTATTCACCATCAGTTGGTTCAGGGCTGCTTTAATCCATGAATAGCCTCAGTCTGAAGAACTTGGAGCAATTACTCCTGAATTTGGTTTGTAAGGACTGACAGCATGATCAAGACGGGCATGGTGTGTGGTATTGCTGATGTGCACCGCAGCGAGTTAGAGGAATATTTCAGTTTGTTTCCCTTAGATATTTTGATTAGCTCCACCTTGTTTTCAGAGAAAGTGTATCTCTCTTAACGAGAACAACCATCTTGGTCTTTGCTTTGCAAAGTCAAGAACTGTCTCATGGCTGTAGTAGGAAACTCATCTGTGTTCAGTTAGAACAGTGTGATTTCCTAGAAGAGATGAAATTGATCCATCTGCCTTGTGTAATGGAGGTCTGATAAATAGCTCTTTTTTTGGTACCTATCATCAGCAAAAGCCTTGAACTAACTATGGTAAGAAAAACAATTCAAACATATTCAGTATAAATATAGATACGGATATCATGACATGTAAAATTGGTCTCTAAAAATAGTGAAGGAAAAAAGCTCTTCAACGTGAATTTGTTACTAATATGTCAAATAGTTCTGAAGTTATTCACAATATAATATGACAAGTTGCAATATGGTATAAAGTAGAGGAGAGGAGGTGAGAACATGGGAAGTAAATTCTCATTTTTAGCTTTTCAGCTGGGGGAAGAGCAAACACACAGTCTGTGAAAAAATAAGAAACAATATGTATGCAAAATTTATATACTTTTATATTATTTTAATTACTACCCAACAAATGTTGCCTACAGCTAACAGAGTGAAAATGATTAGAGGGAAGGCTTTGATTTTTCAATAAACTTCTCTCTAATGAGGGAAAAAAGAAGATGATAACACCGTGTTGTTTGTATTACAGAACCATACACAACCAATATCTGGATCTCATTATGCTGGAAACTGTTCAAATACAGGTAGAAAAATGGTGCCTTTCACTAAAAAGCAGCAAAATAATTTGCACAAAAGAACAAACAAGATGAATGTACGGTAATGAGGAACAGCTGAAGGAGAGCAAAAGATCAAGAAGAATCTTCTTTTGTTTGCCACATATGTATGCAATAGAGCTGGAAGGAGAAAAGTATTTTGATTTCTCAGGGAACCTTGATGTTCCAGCAGTTTGAAATTGCCTGTAAAAAGGACTGGAGCCGGAGTTGTTGGATACTGGAGTGTTGGCCATGGCTGTAGCCATGACCCTGGTGTCTCTGAGCTCCCCAGTCAGCAGGACACTGTGCTGTGCCTGGTACTCTGCCCTGGACTGGGGGCATTATAAGCCCTCAGTCTTCAGGCAATTTGTCTAGCAAGGTTTGTTGAAGCTGTGGGAGCTGGAAGCCCTGGTCCTCAGGAGACTACCATCTGGGCTGCTCAGAAGCTGGGGCTGGCATAGCTCCCGTGGAAGCTTGCCTGTTTTTCAAAGGAATTTAATTGAATACTTGTCTGGATGAAATGTTTCTGTTTGGTAAATTGAGACATTCCAAAATAAAAATATAGTCAGAGAGGTTTTTTTCACCAGATGTAAGGAGCAGGTACCTGGTTTCTATTTCGACATATTTAAATATAAATAAATATATGTATATGTGTTTTGTGTGATAGAAGGGTATAGAGACACAGCTGGCCCTTTTCCTGCCTCCTCTTCATTAGGCATATTCTATTATTTTCATGTTTATTTCTATTGTGCCAGTGCTTAAGAACCCAGAGCTTTTTTGTAAAGCTCATCGGTATCAAATCACAGAACAAAACAGCCTAAATTCTCTAGTGAGATTCTTGTGGTTGGAAGTGAGTTGGAGAAGAACTCAGAGGAAGGACAGGGTAAGCACCCCACAACTCAGTTCAAGGAGTTGTAACTTTTCTTCAAAAAATGTGTGGTGGAAGGACAGCACAGACAGCACAGAATGATTCTGGGAGTGCTGTGGCAGCGTGGGATGTGAGCTTGAGATATGGAGCAGCAGGACTTCATTACCAGAGACTTGAAGTCAGGAAGCAGTATAAGGGTTGGACTGAGTGAGTTGAAATGATTTAGCAAGTAACCTGCAGATAGTTGAGCTGATTTGTTGTTGCGGGATAGTTGGAAAGTTAGAATTTGAGTCTTTGAAAGATTGGGTCTGGAAGAGATTGGATCTCCATAAAAATCAAAGCTCTGAAAAACAAAATCCTAGGCATTTTATACTGGACTCTCAAAACTGTTGGCACTGACCTTTCCTAACTTAGGAAAATGCCTGACTTTGAAACCTTGAAAATTTATTTTTAATAAATGTTCTGCATACTTTTCAATTCTTTAGTTATAGTCCAGGAAAAAAAAATAACCACAAAAAGCAACCCTTCCTCCTCTTTCCTATTTGTGATCTATCTTGCTGGAATTATTACTTTGTAGTGTGTTCTTGGAGGCTGCAGAGAAGGTTTTCAGAGCATTTCAATGGGAGATGTGGGCATTAGTATGCTCACAGTCAAACTGAGCCCAGGGATATCCAACCCTAATCTCTGTCAATCTCCCAGAGCAGTCTATTTTCGTTTTACTTTTGCAGTGCTCCCTCTCTTAATGCCTCTTCCTTGCCTGCAGCCACCTCATTAGAAAGCCTGTGGAGCAGGAGAGGTGGATATGTTTAATGTTGACAGGTGTCAAGCCCAAAGGAAAGGCAGTGTTTGTCTGGCTCCCTGCTCGTGTGTGAGAAGTTTGAACTTCAGCTGAAGGCATGGAGTGTCAGGGTATGAAGTTGGCTTGTGCTGTGCTGGGGATATCATTGCTTTTAAACTGATGGGGATCAATTCACTGCATTGCCTTTTTGCTGAGACTAGATCTGAGACGCTCATAACTAAGCAACGTGTAGGAAGAAAGTGCTCTCCTCAATCAAGATCAGGAATTATGTATTGTTTTAACCACAGTGCTAACAACTACTACAGTTTTCTATTTGTATTTTAAAGATAGTCCATGTATGCCAATGTATCTGCATGCAAAATTGTCAGGACTTAGAGCCAGTGTTTGGCAGAGACAGTAGAACAGACTCACAAACAGGTGGTTTTCATCACTGGATGCATAATGCTGTATGTTTTAACCCCTTGCCTGATGCCCTGATGCTGTAGAGGAGGCAGTTCTCTCTGGACATAAATTGGGATGCATTTGCTGGAGAGGGTATGAGCAAAGTGCTTCCTTCACAAAGGCATCCTGCCTGGTACCTGTATAAAATACCTCTAGGCAAGCAGGTAAACCAATAGCCCATAATCTGTCATTGCTAAGGACAGCATTGCTGCTCTCTGTAAACAAGAAAGGAAAATATGTTTAGAGTGAATGTGGATGTTCTGTTCTTCATTCATGTGTGACTGAATTCTAATCTCTTTCAGTGTGCCGTAAATCCACAATAACATACTGAAGTCAGTGCAGTTCCTGGGGATTTGTGCTACTGTAAATGAGAACACAATAGAGAAATTTTTTCTCCTTCTCTCTTGTAATGGTGAGAAGAAAAGCTGGATTGTCAGCCTGGCTATGCTTCTTTGCTTTGCTGACTTTGTGATAAAATGGACGTCATTTAAACATTCTTTATTTTTTTTATATTTAGAATATAGCAGAAGGAGCGCCTTGATGGTTTTTTATTTTACAGAAATATAAACATTAAAGTCATTTTTCTTTTACACGTAACTTAGAAAGCATAATTTACTTGAAAGGGCCCTACTATATACTCTGTCCTGTATTTGTTTATCTAATTGAATAGAAGAGCATTTACTGCAGTTTCAAAGTTAAGCCAATAAACATTTGTCTTTGTATTGCAGCAGTGATGTTTGACAATTGGGTTGGGCAACACCCATTTTAACTTGGGTTTATTTTATAGTATTGACGAAGCAAAACTCCAAGTACATTTTCACCCCCTTGCTTGCACTGTTGCCACAAGTTGGATATTTGGCAAAAGATTCTGAAAGCCTTTCTTAAAAGTTGCCTGTGTTATTTACATAATCCTTGTTTCCTTCACCATATAGGTCATCTCACAACTTTACATTTTATTTCACATATCCCTGGATATCCTGGATCCCTGGTGGGTGCAACAAGATGGAGAGATATGAGCAGTGGGATTTTAAATGGACCTACATTTATATTTCCTGTTAAAATTAAGAGGAAAACAGCAAAAACCAAACTGAATCCTTATCTGTTATCTGCCATGCTCACACCAGAACATCTGTCCATCCACTCTACCTGCCTCAAATCCAGGAACACCATGGTTATAGGGGTGCTTAAAACTTATTTTCTCTGTCGGTTAGAAGGTGCTGTTGGCATACTTAGCCATAAAAATACTTAAAGATTGCTGTATAATTTTATTTTTGCTCTATAAATGGCATTCTGGATTGTGCTGCCTGTATCAAATAGCTCCTAGAACATCCCTCCTAATCAGTTCCTTTTGGGAGCAGGATTGCCGGGCTCGTTCTGAAGCTGTGCCAGTGCCAGCAGTGCATGGGGACTACAGATGAGATCTTTGTTACAGAAGCATGAGATCAATTCACCATTCCGGGCCATGTAGTAAATGCATTCCTGACTGAATGTTACATCGTTTTTATGTTCCTGGGACAGCATTGTACTGTGTGTCCTCACTGAAAGAGCCATGTTCATTAGATACAGGAAGTCCTGCTAATCATCCATAACGCAACATTAACAGCTGCTGGTAGATCTTTGAATGCCCACTGATCAGGGGTGAGTTTGCAGGAGATTTGGGGCTTCTTTGCTGTGATTGTTTTCCTCAGCATGCTTCGGGATCTGACGTTCTGTTAAAAAAAAAAAAAAAAAGGCGGTTAATCCTTAAGGTTGTGAGGAAAACTTTTAAAACATGCACCAGATGGAAATCAATGCAGTAGTGTCTGCAGGCAGACAGATAGGCTGAGAAGCAATCTGAAGGCTGACACTATTTGGATTAAAGGCAAAAGAACTGCAAAGCAGTCGTGCAACTTAGATATCATCAATACAGTAGAGGGGCTCTGCAGTTCTGCAGTGAGCCCTGTCTTGTTTCACATGGTTGATAGCTTTGTTTTTGCCGGTGGCTCAAGATAAACCCAATTTTCTCTCTGGTTGATTTGTGCTCCCTTTCTTTTGTATAGACAACTTCCATTACTTCCTTTGGCAGTGTACATGGATAGCTGACTCAGGAATGGAGCTGATTGGAAAAAAATTTCCAGTGGACAATAAATTTATATTTCTTCACTTGTTTTCTGCTCATTTTCTCACAACAAGAAAAAAAAAAGAGAAAAGAGCATGACTGATGAATGGCAAGATGTTTGCTTTGAACTATTTTGATCTATATGAAACCCTTATGCTGGAGTTGATAAGCCTAGTGGCTGCTTTGTGTGTAGTGAAGTCTTCAGGAATCTATACTGGGTGCCAACAGTTATTCCTTAGCCCCAGCTTGGGATCCCTGACATCTCTCTGTGGGTGAGACATGGCAGGATTTCTACAGATTATTCTCCAGAACAATCCATTGTTCATGCAGGAGTCTTGCCTGTCTGGCTCCCATCCAATTTATGGGACAAGCTCTCTGCTGACAGTGTTGCTGGTTTTGGTAGAGATGCTATTAATCCAACATCCTCCTGGTAATACTAAAATAAATGGTGAAATAAAGCCCAAGGTTGTTTGCAGTGACTGGGAGGAAAAGTGCATAGCAAATCACATATTGTACCCTGGAATCCAGATGGTTCCCCAATGTCAGCAGCAAACAAAGGATGTGGTTTCAGGGAACTGGATATTCCATGTCACACAAGGTGATGTGGGCCAAAAGCACATGAAAGCACCTTCATTCCTGGTTCTTCCAACACAGGAAAATGTCCATAAACTGTAACAACCTGCTCAGGAGTGAGAGCTCTGCCGAATGAATAGTGCAGAGCTGGCAGCAGCTGCTGGCTAAAACAGGAAGGCAGCTGGTACCTATGGACAGTGCCCATGGAGGGGAACTGCCCTAAGGGATGGCAAAGGTAAAGCAGAGCAATAATCAAATAAATGCCTGTCTTCTGGGTGGAGGTGTTTGCATGCAGCACGTTGCTACACACCTGAGTGCCAGGCAGCTCGAGGTGTTGATACTCTGCGAGACCATACATGGTACCATTTGCTTTAATAGTAGCAATTAGTGGGCCAGTAGAATAAAGAGTGATTTTGTGAAAATTAGGACTGATCCATGTACGGATGGATCTGGACAAAGACTGAGTGCCTTGCCTGTCATCAGTCAATGTCCCCCCCTCAAGGTGTTTAGTGTCCAGCCAGATATCACTGCAAGATCCTTACAACAGACCATTTACTTCTGTACATTAGCTGCATTGCACAGTATCCTGGTCCTCCAAAGCAGCTCTTTGCTGTCAGTAATGCTTGCTGTAGGCTCTAGTGCAGGCAGGCAGAAGAGCAGGTCCCAGAATTTGCTCGCAAAATTAAAAAAAACCAAAAAAAACAGTGTGATGGAGTGCCTCGGTTTTGCCCAATTCACCCTTGCAGGAAGATGCTGTATGGCATTGCAATAGCCAGAATTTTCAGTAAGAAGCCTCAGTAAGGCAAGTTTAAATGAGAATTAAGAACTGTGTTTCCAGGAGTGGGCGTCACTCACCATGGGAGCACAAGTTCCAAAGGAAACCACTGCATGGCTGCTGATAGCTAATATGATATTTTTTGGTAGTTCATAGACAAGTTGATAGATTCTGCCAAGTTTCATCTGTTTCAGACATGAGCAAGGCAAGTAGGGATTTATTTGGGGAGAAATGCATGGCAGAAAACACATTGGTTCCAGTCCTCCACTACCTCCAGTCTCCTGTTACCTGGTGTCTCTCCTGTGTTCCCAGCAGGGAGCCTCAGGAGGACAAACTGCAGGGCTGGCACCATTTGTGCCTGCAGCTGCATGACAACAGGGCTGCTCCCTTGGTGTTCAAGGTGATGTAGGGAAAAGAGGACTTAAGTTTCATGTTTCTGCATCTTCATCCTTCCTTTTGTCCTTCCCTGCCTTGAATTTGGGAGTTCAGTGCTGCTGGGAGAAAAGAGTGGGAGACCTGGCTTTGGAGGAGATGAATTCTAGAACAGAATGGAGTCTTCAGGCTGTTATTTCTACCTGGTCACAGAGAATAAAGTAAGTTACTGGATGGTACATCCAGACAAGACAAGATGCTTGAAGCCCTAAAATGTTGTTATCTGCTGTCAGCCAACAGCATAAAAAATGTAGCACTTGAGTTCCAAGTCATGGAAATTGGCCATGAGGATTCACAATAAATTAACATTTTAGTTTCCCTGCACTAGGAGTCTTTAATGACTTTGTGTTTTTCTTCACAAACTTGGAGGCTTGAAATGAATAATTTAGGTGAAAGATGGGTCTTTCTCATGATTATGATTTCTTGTCTTTGTCTACTTAGACACCCAGTACTGTAGGTTAAAGAAAAACATCAGATTTGCTTTGATATCCATAAACCTGGAAACAATGGATTCATACCAGAGAATTAGACTGTTGTGAAACTGAAGTCTTGGCTTTAGCTGCAGAAGTCATTTTAACAGGCATCCACATGTGTTTAATAAAATCAGATTTCCACCTTTCCAAGTGGAGCTTTAGTCACAGCAGCATATCTTGCAGTTCCCTCTCAAGCCAAGCAGAATGTGATAGTAATGACACTGTTGCTAGAGCAGGGAAAGTGGAATCAAACAGCATTGCAATCCATCTCACACTTCTCAGCTAACAAACTGAGCAGGAAAGTGTTAAATCTCCTCCAGCAATGCTGTATGGGAGCCTGCCAATCATCTTTGCCTTTATTTGCAACCCAAGCAAAGAAATAGGTCCTCCAAATTAGGTCATCTGTTTGCTTCATTCTGAAAGTTTTTATTAAAATAAAAAGTGTTGTCTGTTTCTTCTCCCAGAGAGAAAATAAACATTGGCATCTAAAGTGGTGGAAGACAAACACTTGGTGCTGGGCAACTTGATTAAAGTGTATTCCTTATAATGAGCGGTGCCTCCCTTATCCTGCCATTGTGTTCAGGCAAGAAAAAAAAGAGGGCTTGCCCTTTCCCATTGTACAGTCACATTTTCCAAGTGCAGTGAAAATGAGTTTTATTAAAAGCTCAAAAAAATAATAAAAAAAAATAAAAGTGAAAGATGAACTCTGTCTTTTAGTAAGCCACTGACACAACTCTTCAACGGTGGCAACCTTGTGCACGTTGTGTGTTGGAAAACTGCTGAAGCTGGTGCTCTGTCTAACCTACCAGAGAAGGAAGATAATAGTGATAAAAATGGTCTGGAATAAATGTTGTCTGAGCTTTGCTTAAGAGTTTGCTACTAGAATCAAAGCTGAATTTTGCTTGGAAAAGGTAATAAAGGAAAAAGTGATTTGCAGCAGAAGTCTGTGTTTGTGCTGTTACATTTCTACCACTGTCATCACCAATGCCAACATCTGCATTTATCTGCCAGTGTATGTTAACCAGCAGTCCACTAATACATTAACAGACATTATTAGCTGTAATAGCCCAGTTCAGTCAGATGTAGTGAGAGAATCACAGAGTCTCTCCATCATGTTTGCCCTTATCCAGAGTTGCTTGTGGGCAATCACCTGTGTGCAAACTGGGCAGAAAAAAATGAAAACTCTGCGTTGTATGCTTACATTTTGGAAACATAAAAAAGAAGCTGTAGTCAGTAGAAATAGACACCTATCCTCAAAAATAAAAACCCCAACAAAGAAAATTTGAGACTTAGGCTAAGCCATGTCCTCAGCTCTGTTTTGTGGCACTTCTATTTGTTTTAAAGATTCAGCATGGATTTTCCTCGGTGTCTTTGAGTGCTGAGTTTTACTGTACTGGTTCCACCACCACCAGACTCAGTAAACAAGGATGTGCCCAGGGAAAAACAGACATGGTTAAAAAGATCTGTGTTGTCAGCCAAAATCTGGTGAGGTTAGTTTGGGCTTCTAGCAGCCAAAATAAAACAGTTGTGCAGGGCCAAGAATTTTGAGTTAGAGAGGGCTGGAGGAATTCTAAATATGCTACAGAAGTGGAAGCAACAGGACTTGGCAAAATCCTTGGTCGAGATAGAGAAACAACGTGTCTCACTAGCCAAACAACAGGGTGGTGTTGAAAGAGAGAGTGAAATGGCAAAACCCTTGGGCAGAGAGGATATCCAGGAAGGAGTGTTTGAAACTTGGGCCTGGATGGAGATTAAAAGTTAGCTCTAAAGAAACACCCATTTGCTCACATATTTGGTTCACTGTAAATATAAATTCTTGACCTAAAATTCTTCTTTAGTATGATCAAGGGACCTGAGCTGACCAAATAACCCTAAGATCCAACAAAAACACAGCTCTCTTGAAGTATACATAGACAAGTACAATATCTATACCTCCATCCATACTTACAAACATGTGTGTTAAATTGATATGATTTTGACGTAATAGTTGAAATAATAGACACAAATATTTCATACTAGAATAGTATTAAACAATTTCAGTAAAGAATCTAATTTCCTTGTGCTTAACTTTAGTTCTTTATCAACACATTTGTTTTTAGGTTTTCTTCTTTTCCTTCCTAATTTTAGGGATAATTACATTCCCTGTAGCTGCTTCACTAATAGAAAGAAATTTACCCGTGGAGCCTGCATCAGAGAAGCTTAACATATAAATGCTTGTACCTGTTTGGCAAGAGAATTAGCAAAGTGATGCTAATTGACACTGAACACCTTGAGGGGGAATATTTTTATAGTCACCAATTACACACTAATGTGTATTGATTGAGAGGCAAGCAGTGCACACACCAATTCCTCAGCACAAAAGAAAAATGCACTCAGCCAGCATGGCATTTTTGCTGTCTGTTTTTCTTTGTTTTTAGCACCAAGTCCAATATAAAAGGCAGGTACTTTCAGTTCATTAAAATTACACATTTTATCCAGGAACACATCAATAGATAGGCGTGTAAAAGGTAGAGATTTTATCTCACTCAAAGAAAACATGGGTTTGGTTCACTCTTACTCTTTGAATTTGTGTTTGTGGCTTATTACCATTGTAATCAGCAAAATATAAATCTCCTTCCAGGCACTTGCTTGAGCATGACAGCTCCAAGGGAGCATTTTACAGCAGGACCCTTCCATCCAGACCCCCAGACTGTTCAGGGTCTTTTTTAATTCTTGTGCTGGAGCTGTCAGAGCTCACAGATGTAGGGTTTGGGTTAGTCAGCAAAAACCAGCCCCGTGTTGCTCTGCTGGTGTCTGGCATCCAGAGCCTGGGCTGCAGGAGCAGAAGGGATGCACGTGCCCTGCAGGGCCTGGAGCCCGCCGAGGGCGGGGACACAGCTCGTGCCAAGATATGCAAAGAATTGAGATGAAGATTCTCCTAACCCTATACAACAAGCATTTTCAAAAAAAAAAAAAAAAAAGCCTAGATCTCTCATCAAAGTAAAATGTAATTAGGGATATTATTGCATGCCTTCTTAATTGGAACAGCTTGTGACAGAGAAGTATTTGGGAGGATAACAAAGTGCAGGCATTGTGTGTGCACGGCTCTGTTGGAAATGCTGCCCAGCAGATCCATGTCCGTGCAGAGCAGAAGAATGATGAGGGTCAGTGGGACCAAAGTGGTTCATGTGCAGAAAGGTTGGCTCAGAGCTTCTGCTGTAATCACAGTAAGACACTGTTAAGATTCCTGTGGGCTAAACAGGGGTATGTCACTCCCCTGTGAGCAGTAGGGAGTACTTTAATAAGTCATGTATAACTGTGAGTGACACCTTTTCTCCAGAAGTATGAGGGAATTATCAACTTTCTGCCCTGTCTTGAAGTTACTGTCCCAAATGCAAAGCTGGTGGTATCAACAGAAAGACAAACAAATGTGCAGCCAGTCCAGAAAACTATTCTTGTGATACCCAGCCATGAGAGTGAGACACCAGCAGATGGATGGGAAGAATTCCCACAGACAGGGTAGTGGAGAAAGACCATAGATGGGAATCGGGCACAATTAGGGAGGGGTTGACACCGGCGGGGTGAAAGATGCCTTCATTCTTCTCCTGTGGTTGGCTCTGCACTGCCATGGCCAGAGGAATAATACCCCAGGGGACTGCTCTCCCAGACAGTCTGGCCTCGGGCCAGGTATTAATTTCTCTGGGTTCCTGTGTGGAAGCAGGGAAAGTGAAGAAAAGTGTTAGAAATGAAAATAAGATGAGAATATTAACAATGTTTGCCATGGGGTTTCTTCTTAGGCAGTATGCTGCTTGCACACCCCCAGAGTAAATGTAGAAACAAGTTTGTTATTTTCATATGATTAATAAGGTATTTTTTTTCTTTTATACTTTTCTTAGTGGAAGGGAAGTGTCGCTGGAAAGATTTATTTTAATGTGGTGCATTGAGAAGAGCTGTTGCCTGATACTCAATAGTTAAGTTGAAGTATCGGACACTGGAGTAATAAAAACCTACTTGCTTTGATCTTGTAGTTAAAAAATGATTAAAGTATAGAATTGCATGTGCTGACATTAGACCTCCACCCACAGAGAGATTTAAAGCTGTCAGGGGAAAAAGGGAAGTTGAAAGACAGCTTAAATATAATAATTCAGAAATTGAGCTGCTTTGTTATTTCAAAGATGGTCAGAGTAAAGGGGATTTTTCATACTCTATTTGTTATACTAGATCTAAGAACCCTATCCCAGGACATTTCCTCTTGTGTACAACCAAAAAGATGAAAATTGCTAAGAAGAGGTAGCAAAGGAGAGACTTACATTTCCATATTTTCTGTCGAACTGAACTCAGTGAACGTACAGCCTTGGGGACTCCCTCTTCCTCTCCTGGTACTTCCACCCTGGGCAGGGTGACCCCTGCCCTGCCTTCTGTGTGCTGCAAATTGCAAAGATCGCAAAATTCAGTAACACACTGATGCAGGGATGAAAAGCTTTCTTCTGTTAATTGTATGCATATTGTCATCTCCCAGGCACATGAAATTACCTTGTGGAATTGCAATTATGAACTTATTACTGGTTTATCTAATTGTTAAAGAATACAGAGACTTGTTGAGTTGGGTTTCTGGCCTCTGACATCTAAGCTGCTCCAGCAAAGGCACACCCTTACACCCACACACAATCCTGATTTAAGTCAGTAGGAAGCCTCTGGTTTTGCATAAGCATTTTGTAGCCAGTATAGAGACTTACAAAAATGTATTGGCTGATGCTTGCATGATTACATCTGCCCAGCCAGGTTTCTTAATTCTTTTGTAGCGACGACTTTGCTTATGCAAAGTCAATATTTGATCTTGCAGTGTCCTTGATTATACAGATAATTTTGATTTGCTGGCAAATTACAGACCCTTAGCATTTTGTCAAACATTCTTCAATGAAAGGACTTTTGTGATAAAAAAACCACAGTAGCACTCACTGCAAATGACCCTGGAGATCAGACAGAACATTAGATCAGTGAGCTGGGTTTCACTAAAACTGCTTTGTTGCCATTAACGTTATGATTCTGATCAGAAATTGCAGTGTGACTGAGGTTAACGTTGCTATTCTCTGAGAATAAAGACCCAGAAATCACACCATGTCATCTCTGAGACATGAGATATGCTAGGACAAGAAGATTCCAAGGCAGCTTTCTGGAATCAGCTTCATTTACACAGGATGCAACGTTTTTGCTTTTGAATTGCCTGCCATGTTGGCAGTGCCCTGCTGTTCTTCCACTGTATTCTTTACCAGATGTTCATTGCTGAAGCACACACTTTTTCAGAAAACATGTTGGGTTTTGGGATCAGTAGGATTCTTGCAATGCACTGGTTTGATATGCATTGCCCTTCTCATTATCAAAATTTAAATACCATGAGTCTGGCTGCTGGACTGGACAAGAAATTCGTTTTGTCCTTCCAACCAGCAAGGATCTGCTTGCTTCTTGAAGAGGTCTGGGATTCCTGCAGGACAAACTCCTGAGGCACAAGACTTGTCTTTTCAGAAAGCCATTCTCATCATGCCTATGTGGAGAAGGGAACCTTCCATCCACAGAGTTGGAGTAGTTTCCCCTGTTTTTTGCTGAAAGAATCATTCCTTTCCCAGCCACCTGCAAAGCACACTGAAATCCACAATGAGAGGCCTCTTCAGGTGAGAAAAATAGTGTTAAACTCTCAGATTCTTCTGTCTGAAGGTTTGTTTCCTGGTTAATTTTGGATTTTTGTCGCTCCCTGAGATGGAAGGACAGCAATCTGGCATGATGAGGCAGGGTTTGCCTCTTGGAAGTGCAAGTGGGTTCTCCAGCATCTCAGTCCCTTGGGGGCATTAAGGAACTGGTTTAGCATCCTGCTTATCCTTAAGTTAGTCTTAACAACAATTGGAAGCAGAAGTTTAAAATCATGATGTAATAGGGGATGTAGCAGCAGTACATAGCACATGGATTAGGTATAAACAGGGAAAAATGAGACACTTCCACAGAAAATCATAGCCAAGTAGATCTCCATGCTCGGACAGCTTCATCTGCCCTCACTGTGGCTTAAGGAAAATCCACTGCAATATGGGCACTCTCAGGCAGATCAGCCAGAGGTACCCAGTCAGACTTGCAGAGAACAGGACAACATGTGCCTTTGGGCCCCTCTGAAAATTGATAGAATGAGGTGTTTACAGATCATTTCAGACAGCAAAGGTGTGTCCTGGGGTTTTACTACAGCATGTAGGAAATGGAAGTTTTAAATGGTCACATCCTCTCTGCCAAATGCAAATAAATAACGCTTTCAAATTAAAATAGCAAAAAACATCTTGAAGCTTATAGCTGTGGAAATAAACCTTCTAAACTAATAGTAAATTACTATTTCTAATTGCCTGTTGGGATGCCTGACATCAGATGGTTGTACTACTAACATGAGAACGGTATCTGACAGGTTGGGAAAAACACATGGCAGGAGATGGGAATATTGATTCGTAGGCAAGATTTGGAAGGAGGGGGAGGGAGACAACGGCCAAGAATGTGCTTTACTTTTTAAGAAAGTGACATTCCTACCACCAAAACAAAAACCTGAGAAAGAAAGCACATTCCAAAATGATATCATCACGTTCCTTCTATACGGACAAACATGTGGCACTGTAGCTGCTGTTTCCTGCATTTGTGATTTCCTTCAAAGAGTGTTTCAGTGAGAGATGTTTTCAAATAGGAAAAGAAATTCCGTTTTAATGTCCTTAGGAGCCTCTTAGCAAAGTTAGACTGTCTCTCTGAGGCTAAGGCTGGCTTAAACAACATCTGGGTTGGCTAATACATCAACTTGTAAATTTGTGATGGAGGTAGAAAGTAGGTTTTCCCGTCTTCAGTGACACTTTTTAGAGAATATCCACGTATTCTGGTGCATGTATTAGGCTGAATAATGGACCCAACTTCAGATTTTTATTTGTGTTGTACTGAAACAGAATCTGCAAGGTGTCTCGATTTCCAGGTTTGCAAGTGGATAGGAGGCCTGTGAAGCTTGAGAGGATTTGTGTTAAATTGACTCACTGAGTGTAGCAAACAACAGCAATACCTGACAAGGGATGTGGTGATTCTCCATCACTGGGAGACTGGAGCAAGCCATACTTCTTAAACCACCAGCAACCACAAATTGACACCACAGGGTTGAGCAGGAGCTTCTGCATGAATTTGTTCAGCTTGGGTTACTCTGAAGGTCAGACTGAATGATCATGAGGTCGTGAGCTGTGAGTGCATTGGGCTGCCACAGACAGAGATCAGCATGGGGCTTTGCCTGTGCTGTCCCATTCAAGGAGGGGGGAGAAAAGGATGAGGAGATTCAGGCTCCCACTGAAGTAGTTTACAGGCTGGCAGATGTGTCACAGCAGCAAAGCAGGCAGAGTCTCACAGCAGCTTCATGGCAGCAGAGTTGCTGTTGGTCTGCTCTCTTCTGAGTTCCGTTCTGCTACAACTCAGTGGCTGCCCACAAAGTAGACCCAAATGTGACTGAAGGGAGAACAAACTCATGATCAATTAAAAAAAAAATAAAAGTCTGAGATTCCTGTGCTTTTTGGAGTACAGACTGCAAAACCATGGCTCTATGTGTGTTATTGTTCAGAGGATCTAATTCTGAATTCTGTTATTATGAAGAACACAGTGTTATTCAGAAACCCTGAATTTCATCAACTGTGAATACCTGGGGCATTTCTTTAACTGTTTCCCCATATTGCTGCCTTCTATCACTAGCATCCTAAAATCAGCTTTCAGGCACAGCCACTGACCTCTGGTGTGATTTATGACAACTGAATCCTTCCCTTTCCATTTCTGTTATTTTTGCCACACAACATCTCTCTCATTGATTTCAAATGCAAGTTTGGAGGGGCAGGATCTGCCTCTGTAAAGGATGAAGAGGTCTTGTTCTCACACAGGGCTTTCAGTGCAAACCTGAAATATTATTATAAATATTATTACATAAATAATATTTATTTTTGAAAAGATAAACATCTACCTAATCCTTGACTCAGGTCAGTAGCTCAATCCTTATACCAAATAGGTACATTTTGCACAAGTGATGCCAAATTACAGTGTCTCCACAAACACCGGGGTCATTGTAAAATCTCTCTTGACTTCTAGATAATTTTTTGGTGATGAACCACCTACCACAGCAGAAACCTCATGGTCCAGCAAAGAGAATTGCCATGACAAAATTGTGCCACTCACAGCCTTTTCCAAACCATTCCCCTGCTGACTGCAATTTCTCTCCAAAGGCTATTCTGCTTTTACAGAGGGTGTGAACCTCCTCCATCCTGCTGCCCCCAGACTGGCAGCTGCTCCTCCTGCCCTTGGAGGACTGAGGGAAGCCTGTGACTGGTGTGTAGCTCTTCCTCCCCTCCAAGCAAATGTCGAGGTTATATGACACATCCATGTTTCCTTTGTTATCTTTTTGTTTGAAGAAACAGGAGGGGAGCCTCAGTAGGTCTGCAGAGGCATTCAATTAAACAAAGACATTTTATTTTAGCCACTGTTTAATGAAGAGGAAACCAATAGACAATCTTCTCTTCCTCTGGGTGAGGAAAGCATTGACAAGTGCTATATTTAGTTGTGAACTAATGCAACCTGCAAAGGGATTTTATCCAGCTTACCAGGAAATTAATCCCCCTTCATTTCTAACAACTTGAACTTCAGGGAATGTGAGCAGCTCACACTACACTGGAAACTCATGTTCCTAACTGCATTTGAGTTTCAAAACAAAACAAAGAAAAACTTAAACTAAAAGTAGGTTTAAAAAGCAGCATTTTTAGGCAAGCAATTCTTTTGTCTAGGTCATAATTTGGGATACACTTGCTGTCACTGGAAGGCAAAGTAGCTTTTTGTTCTTGTTCCTCTCAGTGCTGATAGCCTAGGGGAAGGGATGGCTGAACTGGACTGGATGAGGGACTGTGAGCATGGCATGGGCACTGGAGCTCCATCTCCAGAGATAAGCTTTGGCCTCAGTTATGCCAGACAACAGTCCTGAGTTACAGGACTTTGATGTATTTATTGCTGCTGATGATTCATAGGACACTTGAGAAGACAACTAGTTCCTCATATCCCAAAACAAGTTTCCAGGTCTGGGTAGTGTAGCTGTAAGCTGAGCTAATTAAAGATAATTTTTTTGTATATGACAGGAAAATGCTGATAACATCAAACCTTAATGGAGGGAGATGGGAGAATTTCCCTGAGCTACGTGCTTTGCTGCTGAGAAAGTAGAGCTTGGCAGATGGAGGAAGATGGAACTGATCTCCAATTTAGCCTTCTATTAATGTTTTATGGATTTAAATTTAGCATAGTAATTCACTCTTCTGTAATCTCTGCAGGACTCCTATTTCCTTTCTATGGACTGCTGAAAGGAATTCTGTAAAAATATCTGTGTATATACATATCAGAAGTTTCTCCTGTCCAAAGGAACAAGAGAGTTTTGGTACAAATTGCACAACAACTGCCCTTCCTACTAAATGAGGCTCAACATCTTCACTCTGCCAAAACTTCCTGTGAATGCTGTGGCTTGGATCCAGGTTTGTCTGGGTCCAGGTTTTCAGGTAGAGATGGGTAAGAGTGAGCAGAGGACACACATTGTTCTTCTTTTCTTGATCTCTGTGGGCAATTAGGCTTTGGTAGAGAAAGGGTGAGAGAGGCAGTGAGAGTCCTTTCCTCCCCACTTTGCGTGGGCTTGAGCTACAGGCTGTGAGATTTTATCCAGTGCATTCTTATGGCACATGGGGAGTGCTCTGGCAGCAGGCCATCAAGGCATCCTGATGGCATCCCAGGAAATCTCTTTAGAGAAATGTAGGAAAGTAAAATACATATCCACCCACACTGGGCACTAGGGACTCTCTGAAAGATTGATGCTGATTCATTCTGCCAAAAAAAGGCACATGGAGTGCACAGCATGAATTACCTTCTGTCTCCCTAATCATTGATTACAATTTAATCATATAGTGAGCTGGCTTGGACTCAGCAACGTGAGATTTAGGCTGATGAACTTGGACAAAAAGCATTTAGCTCCAAGGACCAAGATGGAAACAAAAAGTGATTTCTCTGGGGGCATGTTTAATCCCATGACTGATTCAGTGTCAGTGTCCCAGGCTTAATCCCGGGGAGCATCCCCGTGGCTTTCACACTGCCAGGCCCTATACAGGCTGAAGGTCAGCACATGCTGGCAAGTTAATTGGGGGTTTGGTTATACTGGCATGAATCTAGAGCAGCTCTCCCAAAGCCAGCAGCAGTTGCTCTCTGTCTGTGCCACTGGCACTCAGAAAGCAGAGAGCAAAGCGCTGTGAATTTGGGAGTTTCAGTTAGCAGTTCCAAAGATGATGGAATCCTGTGAGGTAGTGCGTCAGCCAAAAGCAAGCAGGAGGATTCCCAAAATGTAAGCATGATTCTGGTAGAAAATCAGTAAGAAAAACAGACTGGGGAGGGAATTCTGCCCAGCAGGGTCTCCCCAGCAGGAAGGGAATCTTTATTTGGAGAAACATGACTTTATTGTGTGGATTGTAGTGCTTTTTCTTATCATGTGCTGTTGCACAAAGAGAAAAGAGGCGTCTGCAAGAAGGTCTAATATGCTGATGCTAATTTAGGTGTGACTGGGTGTAAAAACACAGTCCTTTCAGAGCTGGGGTAGCTGCTGCTGGCGATTTAGCACTGCATATCTCAGGGTCTGTCTGGTCCCACCAGCTTCCTGCCGCTATCCACCATTATGTATCAGCAGGAAATTACACTTTTATGAGTGATTTACCTTTAAACAAACACTACTACACAAACAATATGGTATTGAATTTGGTGGTTTGCCTTTTAAGTATTACAGTGAAAGACTGTAACAGCTGTCCAGGCTGATAACTACTACCTAGGGTAAGAATAATGTTGACTGAGTTATTAGCCAATTGTGTAACTAAATCTAGCTGTATCTCTCTCTTTTAACTGTGTGGCATTTACAGTTTCTTTAAACAATATAGTCCCTTGAAACATGTAACTGGTTCCTTGGGTGGGAACTTTATGGATAAAGAACTGTGTTGGAAGTCAGATCACATTTTTAATTTAAATTTTTGTATTTTTCTATTTATTTGTTTATTTTTCATAGCAAATCCCTGGAGGGAGAGTCTCCTAGAAGTGAATTTCCATGTGGCTTGCTAAGTTTAGCAGATGAGTTGCAACCACAACTTGTGGCCAAAGATGACTAGACTGCACAGCTGGATGAATTTTGGCAGAGATGGACTGAGACAATGCAATGAATCCACTGCATATCTACTGCAGTGGCTTTTGTGAGAAGGTTTATCCTAAGATGGGGGGTCATTTTCCAAGGTCCTGAATGCCTGCAGCCTTTGAGAAGACTCTCAACCCATTGCAAAATAGGACACAGCATGTGTGGAAAAAGTTGACTTAGCAAAAATTCTTATTCCCTTTTTGAACAATCAGGGTTAAGTCTCAAGCCCAGTTGAGACTTCCAGACTTCGAGGCTCCACAGTTTGGACCAGATCCAAGGTCCAGTTAAGTCACCTGGAGATTTTCCACTGACTTCACTATGCTTTGGACTAGGCACTTTGAAAGGCTATTCCCATGAATTCAAATGCCTAAAGTCAAACATGGCTTTACACAATTGAAAATCACCTGCTTTGTATGTTTTCAAAGGCAGCTCCACCACTAAGCAGGAACAATGTAGAATTGGGTTGAAAGGGTGAAAATAGATGTGGATGTGAAGTGACTCTTCAAAAAGTCCATGGCAATGGTCCAGCTCTGCCACACTGAAAATGAGAATTTTTAATGCACACTTTTTTATGGTCATTCCTGAACCAGATTTAAAGGGAAAAAAATCTAGTCTGCTGTTGGAGAACAAGCACTCTCCTCGTGTTTTATAGATTTGAACAGTCCTCGCTGCATTCTTTGAACAGAGAAATACTTCAATGCTTCAAGGCATTCCTTTTGTTGTATCACTTCTACTACCACTTTAAAGCCAATTTTTTGGTATGAGCTCTGGTGATACCCTGGAGTTGGTCTGTACCAACAGCCCGTTTTCATCAAATCACACCTGCAGTTGTTTGCCCGTTGCAGGAAGAAGCAATGCTATGCCTCAGAGACAAACTGCTCTCTGCAGCTTTGCATCTGGCAACAGCCTAGTTCCAGAGAGCCACACTCACCCCTGAATTCATGTGCAATCTACAAATAAAGGCAATCTCATGTCTTTTGTCCCACCATTAGCTTTTGAAGGTACAGTTCCCCTTTGCCTGTAAGTGCTTTTTGTAACAAAATCCCTGACTTTTTAAGTCAAGCTTATATCACTGTCTTTATGGTTTTCTTCTTTCAAACAAGGTCAGTTTTGAAAATTCTTGTACATTTGTGCATCAGATATGTGGGTTCTGATGTAAGTGCCCAAAAGTTTAGAGGACTAGGCCCTTCTTTTTCTTATTACATGGATGACAAGGAAGAAAAGAAAGGGTACAGAGGATTTATAAAGCCTCATGGTCTACTTCTATTGCTTATTTCCTGTCCATATCTAAGTTTTTTAAGGGTCCTTTCTTCATTAGAGGGCTAATTATTTTGTCTAGTGGGCCAAAGCGTAGATGAATATTGGCTTGACAATGTCCATTAACTCTCCCTCAGCAGGTGGAAGATTTGATTCTGATCTGCTTGCTGGTGGTGTAAAGGAAGAGTCATGACCTGGAACCAAATGGATATGGCAGGGTACAAAGGAGGATGAGATCAGAAAGAGTTTCTGTTACTGTCCCTGCTGATGCAGCCATCCTTGAAAGAACCATAAAGTTTTACATCTGACTTTTCAGCTCCTCATGTATTTTGGCACACAAGAACTATTGGTCACTGAGAAAACAAATGATCTATTTTCAAGCTATTTTCCTTTTTTGTTGTTGGCTTGGTTTTGTTGTTGTTGTTTTGCTTTGTTTTGTTTTGTTTTGTGTCCACACCAAATTGGGAAGAAGTGCAGGTGATGATGAGTGTGAGGTTCTTCAATACATGAAAATGGCAGAACAGTCTTGCACACGAATAAAAAGGGGCACTTCTCTGTAAAATGAGCTGTCAAAAGCACTGCCTCTTAATGTGGAACAATAAAATAATCTTTTCAGGCAGTTTAATGGCCAGGATGAATGAAAGAATCTGTGTATGCTTTACAAATGACCTGATTACTGCCAGCTCACATGCTTGCTCTGCAGTTGTAGTACATTAGAATTTGAAGTAGGATGTTGTTAGCAACTCTTTGCGTGGGGTGGAATTTGAATCAAAAGCTATAAATGACCTGTGACAGCAAAAATGAAAGTGCAATTGCTTTCTCACATGACCTGTTTCTTTTAGTGTCATTAAACTCAATCAATGATTAACCTTTGGTTTAACAGTGCTTGTCATTTCATAGCAAATCAAGTAGAAAAAATGTTGTCTACCTGAATAATTCCCTAGAAAATGTCTCTGAGGTACATTAATAATTTGAGAGGTGAGAGGCTGGCCTAAATTTGAAGTGCAAAATCACTGAGTGCAATTGAGGGAATGAGAAACATCTGACTATCCATTTGGCTGGCAGAAATCCTGCCTGCAAACCCAGATTTTAGGAAGACATGGTGTCTTCTTGCACGAACAGGACGATGTTTGACTCATAAATAACACATAAGAAATAGTAATGAATGATTTCACAGAGCCTTCATCTCACTAAGATTGTTTTTTGCATAATAACTTTATGTAGTAAATATATACAAACAATGTGTTGTAATCCAAGATTGTCTGGATATGTGTTTTTTTGATCTTTGTTGAGATCAAATGAGTTACGTTACTTTACACTGAATTAAGTTCTAGTTGGAATGAATTTCCTTTTGGCAACCAATTAGGATGTTTAAAGAATTTACTTTTATTTCTTGATCTCAAAAGTATTTGTGGACAGTTCACATGGACTATGTATTACTGTGCCTAACTGCTATCAGCCTGTATAATTATGTCATTTGCATATGCTAACAAGGTACATCATAGGTATGGTGTTTTCACATGCCTTTTATCCAATTAGCTCATTGTACCCAGCAGTCTTGTGTTCTGCCCCTCTGTCACCAAATTAATAAGAGTTGTGAATTGAAAATGGTTCCATTCATATGGTGTGTCTGTGCAGACAGACCTTACTCAGAAGAAATGTGGCTTCTGCTGTTCACAATCCTGATTTATTCATTACACACGAGGGGAGGGTCTGCAGGGCCCCCAGATAAGCTGGGAAGCTTGATGTGGAAGATGCTGCCCAAACCAAGAATTTCACAAAAAGCCATGCTCTAAAAAATACCAAATTCCCAGGATGACTTTTTGTGCTCATCAAGCACCTTCCACCTGAAGGCTCATAGAATAATTAACCTTTGCTCGCTTTCATTCATTTTGTATTTAAAAGGAAAAGTTGCACACAGTGAGAACTCTTTCCTCTTTTTTTCCTATATCCAAGTGTTCCAATGCACTTTGTGTAGCATTATTATTTCAATCCCATTGAACTGGGATTCATTCAGGTGATTCAGCCATGCTCATATGCCTTCATGTGCAGAATCATACCCAGCTACATTTCTTTTAAAAGAGGATTTGCATGCAGATTTCCACCAGGAGGATAAAAATTTTCGGTAAATTTCCTTCCTAGAATTTGGGCACAAAATATGTATGATCCTGCACAAGAATCCTGGTGAAATCATCACCCTGTTAATCGTGTTGCAACAGGATAGTGCTGTCATCATGGTCAGTGAAGTCAGAGCAGTGTTGGGAAAGTATAAGGGACAAGAGCATTAAGCTTATTATCTCCAGTGCTCTTTTCTAACTTATCCTTGTTTAAATCGGGAATATTCCCAAAGAAAACTGCAGTGTCAGTTTAGGAACATCTCCTATTTTATTGTTATATGATTAAAACCTCTTTAACTCCAGGACAGCCTAATTAATCAATGGAAAATTGAAAAGGACAGAAAAACTGGGACAACAATTTGCAAGTAGTGTGCAGGCAAGAGGGAAATGGGTTAAAATAAGTGTGGAGAATGTGGTTTTCAATTACTCTGTTTTCTTCTTTCTCTCCTGTCCGTGTCACTCCAAGAGAAGCAGCTGGCATCTGTAGCCTGGTGTGCAGATGGGTTGAGAGGAGCACATATTCCACGAGGTGTCTGGCACACTTCAGAAGTGGCTGGTGACTGATTGTGTGTTTGCCAGCAGCCAGTGATTAGGGAGACTTGCTGTAGCCATGGATGTCTGGCAGCACACAGAGCCCAGGAGACTGAGGGCATAAGGAAACATCACATTAATGTCTCTCAAAGCGCTGGCCACGTACGCAGCCACGTGGCAGACACAGCCTGCAGGGTGAGCATGTCCCTTATCCAGACTTGTCGGTTTCACAGGAGTCCTAAGTTTTTGGTTTTATTCCTAGATGTATGTAATATGCACTGGAATATGTTGTTGTGTGTACACCTTGTGAGAAATGATGCTTGACCTGAACAAGTTGCAGCTTAAATAGGCAGGAGCAGCAAAGGGCAGGAGATGGAAGATTTCTCTGTTCCACAGTGGGGGGAACTGAAACACAGAGAAATAACATTGTTGGGTGACACGTGGGAGTTGTGACAGTGGTGAGAGCTAAATCTCATTATTACAAGCCTTTTATGAGGCTTTTAGCTTCAAAATGATTCTTTGCCTGTGTGTACAAGGCACACCTCTGACTCGAAGCCACTTGACTCTTTCCTCCAGCAAGGCAGGGCTCTGCTAACCTTGAGCATGGGTCAGATGCCAACCTTATCACAGTTCTGTGGCTCTCCTCGATTTCCACTGTGGCCTTCCTGTCATCACCACTCTGCAGAACAGCTGGGACACAGTTCTTGCTTTTAGAAGGAAGCACATGAGCCACTTATCCCTTTCACTGTCTGCTCCCTGCCCACCCAGCCTGGTGTAGGACCAGGAGAGGAAATGAGGCACAGGCAGGCAGGTGGCAAATGACGCTGAGACGATGCTGACATGGCTGCAGCAACATTCCTGCAAAGAGCCAGCTGCTGGCAGGCAGCTTTGCCATGGGCTTTGCCATGCAGGCAGGACATGGCATGGCTCAGGAACTCTCTGGAGCCTCTCACTCATTTTTCTGGAATGGTACCAGCACAAAGCTGCAGCAACACGCTGGTGATTCAGGCCCAGCATGAATGGCGGGGCTGGACTGGTAGCTCTGCTGTATGCCAAGAGGGACCGTGCCAGAAAATTCACCGCCAGCAGCATACTTGCACCACATTCAGCTTCACAGACACCTTTCCAAAACAAATATATCTGCTTAGAATGAAATTCAGTTCTTTGTGAAGCGGCGTCAGGCTCGGCTGATCGGGGTTGTTTACAGAAAGTCACAAGCTTTCCAGTGGTGAGTCCTCCAGCATCAAATCCAGTCTCTGCATTCCTCATCGTGAAATTAAGAGCCTTCTTCCAACCTACACTCAGGACTCAAACTTGTGGTGATCTTCAGGAGAGGCTAAGGCAGAATATCTTCCTCCCTTTCCCCCATCATTGGGTGATCTTTCTTATTATAAGACTTCTGCACTTCCAGTGCTGTGCCCCCGGTGAGCTGGGCTGTTCATTGGTCACTAAACCCACCTCTGGCCTCAGTTTCCCATCAGATAATCCCAGTGGCACCTCCTGCCCAACCATTTTGCTGTGATAGAAGACCCATGGGCTCTGGCAGGACCTCAGCCAGCATCCAGTCACTGGAACCAAAAAACCCCTTTTATTCTGACCCACTCTCACACCTCTGCACTGATGCTCTCCCGGATGATCCAGAAACTGAAGGAGGACTGGGACACCCTTGACAAAAGGGTATCCATGCTCCTCATCCAGAACTGTTCAGGTGGCAAGGACTGGCTCTCTGGCTCTGCCCTGGGCACAGACAAGGACACTGCTGTACCAGCACACCCTCCTGAGCAAGAGCCAGGATCCACAATTTTCACCAGAGCAACAAACTCAAGTACTTGTATGAACAGAAATAAAACACGTGACAGAGAATCAGGAGGATCAGGATTGCTTATTAGTGTAGACCACTTTTCTCTGCAGTGTGAACACCTGTGCATCAGACATGGAACCTTAATATTTGGTCAGTTTCCATACATTATTCATTATTATAAATTGCTATTGTGTACCTTGATACTGCAATGTGTCAGCTGACACTGGCATGCCCAGTGATTTCATCAGGTGTAATGGCTGCCACCAGCCTGAGCCCTAGCCTGGAAGCCTAGGAAAACTAGGATATTCACCAGGTGCTTTTAGGAGAGAAAGCTTCCTACAGACAAAGCTGGAGTTAGTGTATGAGGAACGAAGAGGAAATGCAAAGCTGGCATAGCCTCAGCTTGGAAAAACTGACAGTCAGACAGCAGTCCCCAGGGAAAATATCCTAATTTGGGAGAACAGGAGAAGTAGCTGCAGATTGTTTGGTGTGGGGTTGGGAGTGTAGCCAGGCCAGTTCCAGGGCCTTGGTGGGAGCAGCTGGGCATCTCTCTGGCTGGGGAAGGACAGGCCATGCAGACCCAGGGGCTGCACGGGGACATCAGATGTGGCCTGTGGGGCTTGGCATCCTGGAAGAGCCCCTCTGCTGGATCCGAGCAGTAGCACGGAGGGAGGCAGTGCGGGGGATTTGCCTCAGCCTTGCTTTCTCCCTCTCAGAGGTAAACTATTCAACCCTCTGCACTCCAGCCCCCCAGGGGACTTGCCACCCAGTTCGAGAGCAGGCGCATTAATAAACCAACAATATCTGCGTCGGCATCTAGATCTAATCTGGGGCTGCTCGGTGAGATTCGCTGCTTCCCACCCCCAGCAGCATCTTGTCAGGAGCTCTGGAGCTCAGTTCTCCACCTGCACTTGGAACATCCCATACAGTGGTGTTGATTTAGAGCCCATTCCTCCACTGTCCCGCTGACCAGTGTTAGGGAAGTCCAGGTGATGTCCATCCCTTCAGGGAAGTGATCCCTTTCCTGCTGTCAGTGGTTGGTTCAGCACGATTCTGGCTTGCTGGATAGACAAGCCCTTGCTGGATTTTGTCTGCTGAGCTTCAGCCCTTACCTGATCCACTGAAAGTTCTCCAGAGGCCATTAATTTGGCATCAGTGTTTCCTCCTGTGATGGCACACAGGGCCACACAGAGTCTCTGCTTCCCCCAGATGCCTCCCTGCCACCTCTCTTCCTCTGCTTCGCCTGAGCTCCAGCTTCACACAACAGTGTTTAGTACCTTCAGATTCATTATTTAGCTACATTTTGGGCAAAACACTCTAAATATTAATGCAAACAAGGCCTGTTTCTTTTAACTGTTTCCCTCTGCTTGCTGATAGAAACAAGGGGAGAGCTACTCCCTGGGGACAGCCTGCCCATCTGGAGTATTCAGGCTTTTAGGGTCTGCTTTTCATCCTCTTCCCTGGCACTTGCTTCTTTCAGGGCTGGGCTGCACATTCACAGGTATATGACATTACTGCTAATACTGCAACAAGCTGGCATTCATCAAGCAGCTGGGATGAAAGCTGTCTTTGAAAATGCAGGTAGGGGCCTGTGCCATGGGAAAAATGACCAGGTTTTCTAATCACTCATATGGAGTTATCTGGACACATGGCTACCTTTCATCACTTATGCTGACGCCAAAAAAATGGGATTATAAAGCCAACATGCCTGTTGAAATGTCTGTGTGTACTAAGCTGTCATGGACTTGTTTTGGGTCAAAATAACACGTGTACTTGATTTCTTTGTTTTTAATTTTTTTTTTACTGTCTTGATTTTCTTGTGAGAATGTGAATAAAGAAGGCACGACTTATCCACAGAAAATATAAGTAATAGTGCCATTAGCTGCTTCTTGAAAGCCATGCATAACCCAAAGCATACTGTAATGGTAGAAATAAATACAAATACCCAAGTAATTTTTCTCTTAAAAATTAAACACTTCAGGAAATGGGTTTGATTGACCTGGTGTAGTTGAAGGTGTCCCTGCCCATGGCAGGGTGGCTGGAACGAGATGATTCTTTAGGTCCTTTCCAACGCAAACCATTCTCTGAGTCCATGAGCTACAGCCTCCTTATCAGCAGTGTGTGTACCACAAACATAAAACCAGAAGAGCAGCTGTACCAGGTCGTGTCCAGGTCCATCTAGCCTGGCATCCACCTTTGGACTGCTATCATAAACAGATGCCTTGGGAAGAGGAAGGAAGAGGAAAACCTCTAAGATACGTTCCCCTACTAGCATCAGCTGTTCCCAGGTCAGGGACTCCCTGAGCAGGGTGTGTTTTCTCTCTTTAGTAACCTCCGTGCATTTCTCTCCTGTGAACTTGTCCAGTCACTGGTTGAACCCTTACAAACTTTCATCATCCTCAACATCCTTTGGCAAGCAATTCCATAGATCTGCTATCTATAGCATGCAAAACTTGTTTGGAACCCAGTTCATGCACCACAAAAAACAATTGACAGTCCTGCTATCCTGTGCTATCCTGCTTTTCTGTGATGATATTAAGCAGCCATGCAAATTAACAGCAATGGCATTATTGAGATTTGGCTTTACATCATTTATGAAGCTATGCTGACATATTGCAGACTGCAAATGCTCATCTTCTGCAGAACTTGCTTGGAAAAGGCACAACCCATCCTGATATCTTATAAAAGAATGCATTCAAAGGATTTTCTGGCCTATACAAATAATTCTGAGCAATTTGTACAATCTCTAGGGCTTGGTTTTCCATTGCATGGCAGTAATTGTGTAATACTTGGAGAAACTCTGAGTAAAGCTCTCTGGGTTGGAAAGGAAGTAATTTCCATTAAAATCCTATGAAAAAAAAAGGATTGTGGTGCAGCACTGGACAATGTAGTTTTCAAAAATATGCTTCAAGAGACAGAAAAGAAAGAATATATTCATTTTAAAAATGTCATTGTTCAAAGGTATAACATTAGTCCTTCCAGGTTTTCCTGATGGCAGTGAGCGATAGGGCTCTGCTTTGCTCCCCAGTGAGTCAGTGTTGTGCACCACCCCACCACAGTTATGGCTTTTAATTTATCATTGTGCAGCATTTTGTCCCCATTCTTGTGTGTTTTCCTCTGCTACTGCCACTTGTGTCATTCCAGCGGGGGCAACTTTAACTGGGATGTCAATAAGCAGCAGCAAAGGAGTGAGGACCTCTGAGGAGGGAGCCAGCATCTCCAGTGTCTCCACTGAGAGATCTGCAAAGAATGGCAAGGAGGATGCCAAGCCAGAGAGTCACTCCAAGCCAGAGCTGGGAGAGCCACTGTGGCGAGCAAGGAACAAGAAAGGGAGGAGAAAAGCAGGGAGCTTGCCACCTTTCCCTGCAGGACTCATGCAAACTACTGATAATGTGTGTTTTATTCATTCCTTGCCTTTGTTCTTTAACCATCTCTTGAGAGACATTTCAAAGAAAGGGAGGTGAGGAATAGACTAAAAGTCTCCTTTTAGATTGAGGAATGCAGGCTCCACCCTTGCTCCCAGCTCCATCCTTTTTGTGCTGCTGCAGCTGGGGAGTCTCCCTTGAGGCTCTAACTTAAACCTGGGCTTGATCCTAAGCCAAATGGTCCAAGGATCAGGGGAGCCATTTTCTTCCCCGAGCTCAGGGCCAGCCTTTCATTGCAGTGCTGGGAGGTCAAAGATCCCTTGGGAAAGGACTCCATCCATTGCACCACGGGGGAGCTGGAAAGTTGTGGGGGTGACAGTAAGCAGCTGGTGAATGTCATCTCCTTGTGTGATGTTGCTGTGCAGAATGTCCTGAACATGCACAGGAGGAACCCTGACCTGGGTTTATTTCTGTGCCCAGCAGCACGGGGCAGCCACGGGAATGCTCTGTCCCATTTTCAAGTCCTCACTTCAAAAGAGATGTTGACAGGTTAGAAGAGCTTCAGGGGAAGGTACATGAGCAGCCTGAGATCTGGAAAACTTCACGGTAGGAGAGTGAGAACTCAGTGGAATTCTTCTGTTTGAAGGAAGGCTGAGGGGTGACTTGCTTGTGGTCTACAAGTATGAGCATGGGGAAAATACACCAGATGTTCCAAGCACAAAATAAAGCCATAATAAAATCTAGTGGTTGGTTGTTGATGCTAGATACATCCAGAACAGAAGGCAAGTAAAAAAAATTGAAGGTAATTAGCCACCACTTAGTAGAGTAAAGTTGGATTCTCAGTTTCTCCTTTAAATCTAGAGTGGATGACTTCCTGAAATCTCCTCTGCAACATCTGAAGATAAAGAGGAACTCATGGGAGATGATTTTGATCAGGGTTATACAGCAGTTCAGATGACCATCATGAAAGGTCCCATGGCAAAACCGAATGAACAGCAGAGTTAATCTTCCATGCCAAAGGCCTTTTGTCCTTACTCTGACAACCCTTGTGTGACCCTGGGTGCACTGGGAAATCCATATGGTCCATATTCACAGTGTGTTTATGTACTCCAGAGGCATGAATGGGAGAAATATTTCCATACTAGGTAATCAGAATTAAATCTCACTGAGATTACAGCATTCAATGTCAGCACCTCCGAAACTGAGATAAAGAACAAGAATAAGTAAAAAAAAAAAACAGGTCCCTTTTATTTTCACACAATAGATCTGCTATCAACAGTAGCCAATCTGCTAGCAATGATATTAAAATGTATTGCTATGTTCAGAAAATGTACCATTTTTGGTTACGGTGGGAATCCCTCACCTAAAACCAGTGTGATCTGGCCAACTGGGAGAAGTGAGTATTGGAAAAATGTTGTATTGGGTCACTTGAGCTCGGGGAGATCTGCTGGGCTACTCAGAGGCTTTGGCACTGTTTGGATTCGGATCTCCACAAGTCTAATTTTATTTTATTTTTTTTAATAGCTAATGCGTGTGGGTTCTGCCTGGGAAGAGAGAAACTTTTTTAGGTGTTCGGCTTGAAAGGGCTCCCGGGTGCGCGTTCCCACTCCCATTCTGCAGTGACCTCTGCTGGCAAGGGCAGGACCCGAGATCTCCCTCCCTCCCTCCTACACCGCCGCGTTCGGGGCATCTGCAAACGGGTTTTTTTGGTTTGTTGGTTTTTTTTTTT
>VXAC01007146.1:531609-580788 GCA_013399225.1 Rhipidura dahli
AATCAAGGAAAAGAAATTAATTCTGGCATACTTCTGGGAGTAAAATAATTGTATAAAGTCATTGGCAAGCAGTCTCTGCCCAAACACGTACACAGAAAGCGAGTTCTCACAATTATGGTTAATGCAAAATGAAGTCAGATTATAGAGGCCTCCAGCATGATTTCTAGCATGATAATGATGAGAAGATTAGGCTTATCACAGACAAAGCTTGTGTGCTGAGATTTTCAGTAATTCAAAAACAGCTGCCCTGCTACAATGCACTTAAACTACTCATCTGCAGCACGGTGTTTCCAAACGCTGCAGCTTTGCAAAGTGAGCCAAAGGAGACATTTTCTGCACTATTTTACACCCTGATACTGCAAAATGCTGAAGTGCAGGCATCACCTCCATCTCCAGCACGTGGAGCAGCTCAGTGGGCTTGGCTGGGAAGTGCTGTGTGCCTTGAGGTGCACAGGTGCTGCTCATTACTTGGGTGCTCAAGCAGTTTGGGTTTTTGGTGGGTTTTTATGTTTTGGTGTTTTGGGATTTTTTTTTAGTCTTGGAGTGAGGCCTTATCTGAACCTCCTGCAGCTCTATGCATCTGCCATGGGAAGGCTGGGAAGTCTCAGAGAAGAGCCTGGTGAGAGCCTGGAGCAACACTCACCCACTCCTTTGTTTAGTGAGGAACTCCAGTGCAAAACCTAGAGCTGTTATACCCTGGTAGAACCCGGAATTGGCAGAAACTGTTTAAGTTCTGGGCATGGCATGGATCCAAAATCCCTTACATGTCCATATTCCCAATCCATATGGCACTAATTTGTGATGGGGACTGTCTCAGGAGAAATTATTCTGAGTGTGGTTTCCTATGCCCCGATGAGGTCCTGCCAGAATGCTGGTCAGGTCATGGCAGGCCTGTTTTAGCTCTTTGTCACTGCTTTTCTATTGCAGCTCCATCAGGACCCTTGACCTCACAGTACCAAGTTTCTCAGCTTCCTTGTGTCTGAAAACTTGTGTCCCTTTGCCTTGATCCCAGCGAGGGTCTGTCCTGGCTGGCAGAGAAAATCCTGTGTTCTGGATAACCCGAGTTACACAAGACAGCAGGGCACGAAGAAATGCAGCCTCTGAGCAGCCACCATGTGAATTAGCCCAGCTGGAGAGGAGCCAGGCTGCAGGAAGGGCAATGCTGAGTCAGGCTGAGGGGTCACCTAGACTGTATCCTGTCTCTGACCAGCCTGCAGCCAATGCTCAGCAAAAAAGCACAGGAGCAGGGCAAGTACAGAGATATTTCATCCGCTTCGTCTTTCCAGCTTCTGGCAGTCTGGAGTTTAGGGACTTCCTGATCCAGAGCTGTATCTTCATCTCTGCAGTCTAGGGGCCTTTGATGGACTTTTCTTTCAAGAATTTTCTAATTGCTTTTTGAACCCATTTATACTTTTGGCCTCCACGACATCCTGTGGCAATGGGTGTCACAAAGTGCTTGTGCATTGGGTGTGTTTGCTTTAAACCTGACACTCAGTCATGTAAAGTCTCCCCAGTCCTCACACTATGAGAGATACATTTTTATCACATTCTCCAGGCCATTCCTGATGTCACACACCGCTCTCATCTGCTGTCTCAGTGGTCTCTTTTCCATCTGAGCAGTCCTAGCCCATTTTGTAGACTTTCCATAGCTTTGATCATCCCTCTTGATCTCCTGTGAACATTTCTGGCCCTGCTCTGTTTTTCCTGGGCACAGAGAGCAGCTCTGCCTGCAGGGGTACACACCATCAATGTACACAGCAACACAGGAATGAGAACAGGTGTCTTTTTTTTTTTCCCACTGTTTCTTTCCTAATAGCTCCTGATACTCAGTTTTGCTTTCTGAGTGCTGCTAGACCCTGAATTATGTACTTACCAGCATTATCCACACTGATTGCAGTGTCTTTCCTGAGAGGAAGTAACTAATGTAATGTCCATTACTGTATAGACATTTATTAGGGTGAGGTTTTTTCCTCTGTAAGAGTGAGTTAGCATTTGTTATCATGAAACTTTTATTTGCTGTTTCATTGTTTGCTAATGTCAGAATGCAGTCACTGGTAGAGCGGAATTTTCTGTGACTCTTCACAACCAGCATTAGTTGTTTTGCTGTTCAAAGTCAGCCTTCACTTTTTAGCAACTGGACAAGATTAACACAGGGCTAATGGTTAGGGTCTCATTCTTAAGGGAAGTGCTGGATAAAAGCCATCAGGCTTTGGGTTTTGTGCCTGTAGGATGCTCTTCACAGGACCAAAGGTGTGTTGGACATCTAAAAAGGAGAGGTGGCACCAACACCTCATTTCTTGAATGATAAACACCAATTCTTGCCTCATCCTTCTACAGGAAGTACAGAGCTGAAATGCCTGGTTGGTGAGCTGGGTGTAACGCAGATGCTTTGGGGCTATTCCAGGCACTGGAGTTAATCCAGGCTGTGGGGTACAGCTATGCAGGCTGCAGATTGGATTCCACTTTGAAATTAGGCTATTGATTGCCTTTATGAAGCTGTAAATACCCCAGGACACTTATGTTTTGAAGGCACAGCTCTTCTAAAGCTGGTCTTCGACAGTGGCAAAAAAATGCATTGGTGTGACCTTAAATCCCTCAGGTCACTTGTTGGTTCTGTCTCATTCCATGAGCCAGGGTCTTCTTTCCTCTGTACAATTTGACTCTGTGAATCCCAGGGGTGCTGTGGAGGAGCCCCTGATCGACGGCACTGCTGCAGTGGGAAGCAGGGAAAGAGTGAGGCCAGGGATGATTTTTGAGGCTTACATTTGGTTGTAATTGCCTGTTGCAGGGTGGGGAGAAGAAGCTGGCTCTCCTTGTGACAGATGCTGGGGAGGCAGAGCCAGGATAGGTCGTTTCCAATGGGAGCTCACGGTTTGAAATAAATAAGGGGAAAGTGAGAGTGAAAGACACATTGTATAAGATGTACAACCGGCAGGGTGCCAGCATAAATATTCATTGAGTATGTTAATTAGCAACTATTGCTGTTACTCATTAACTAATTTATTCAACAAATAGCATTCAGGCCACTCTAGAACACTGCATACTGTTACTGCTAAAAGGGGTATCAGTTTCCCTGGCTGTCACCTGGAGACATTGATACTCCCCCATCTTTGCAAGTACTTTGATGTGTGGAGATGAAATCTACTGCAGGGGGGCGATGGAGCAGAGCCTCAGGAGTAGGAGAAGTCCAGTCCCATTCCCAGCAACCTGTGTAAGAGATTTAATTCATTAGTTCAACCTCAGCTGGAGGGGAATGACAAGTCAATGTCAAGACTTCTGTTGGGATAACAGCAACAGCATGTAGGTTGGAGAGAGTCTGCAAAGAAATGGATGGGCTCCTCTGTGAAAAGAGAGGAATCAAAGGTGCCATAAAGAGTCAGCTTTGGGTGTTTCCACCAAATCTGGTAGGTCCTGCCTGTCAAAACTACTGCTGGCAGCAAAGAAGTGCAAAAAAGGTTGGTGTTACTGAGTGGCTGGATGCTAAAACAGAAATGGAATTCAGTGTTGGAAAGCACAAGGTAATGCACTGCAGAGAAAAACAATCTGAATATTACGTAGGTAATGAGGGCTTCTAATATACCAATTACCAATCAGGAAAGGGAAACTGGGGTCACTGGGGACAGTACTATGAGATTATCACACCAGCAGTGAGTGCTCAGGAGCAATCAAAAAGGCAAATGGGATGGTGGTAATTACAGGAAAGAGAATAAAGGGGAAAACAAAAAGATATTATTAAGCCATTACTCCAAGCCAAGTACATTCAAAGAGTCTGGTTCCCCCATCTCAAAAGCATAGAGCAGAACTGTATTACATCTGTAACTGTGACAGAATATGGTGTGGTATTTATGGAGAAATAACTTCTATGCAAAGACTGAACAAGTAGAAAGGAATCTACCTTATGGGGAAAAAAAGTGATGATGAAAGGCAACAACTGAGAAAAAAATTTTTTACATCCCAAATGGCATAGAAAAGGTAAATAAAGACAGCTGTTCTTACAATAGAAGAACTGAGACACATGCAAAGAAATGATCAAGCAGCAAACTCAAATAAGAAGAAATACTACTTCATACCACATCTAATGGATTGGTGGAACTCCTTGCCCAGAGTGTTATGGAGGCCAAGAGTATAAGTGGTTTCAGAAAAGGAACAGAAACATTCATGATGAAAAATTCCTTTAGAGTCTACTAATGCAGAAGTTGAGGGAGTTGTTGATTACCAAAAGCTGTGAGAAGGCCATGCCCACAGGAGGATTACTGCACCGTGCCCTGCTTTGGACTCTACAAACCTGCTGCAGGTCACTGTCAGAGAGAAGGTCCTGGGGCACGGGGACTTACGGGGGCCTTGTGTGAAGGTTTTGTCAATTCTCTGCAGTGAGGACTGAGAGCCCTTTGAGGTCCCTTCCACATCATCTTCTCTGATTAGACTTTGGAGAAGAGCCAATGTATGAAGAATCCTGATCTATCAATCTATCTAGCTACCTACATACCTACCTACCTGCCTGCCTCTGCATCCAGATAATTTGTGTCACTTAGCAATGGCCTAATCTTCGTGGTGTATCTTACAATACTTAAGACAAATACACCTTCACATGCAGTTGAGACACCCAGTGGTGTGCTGTAATACCCAGCAGACGTGGTTTGCACCACAGTACTACCACTCACTCTGATAAAGTAGTGAGCTGGTCATTATGGGCTGCTGCTATAGCACGGGCTCTGTAGCGAGAGACTCAAGCAGCAGCACTTGTAAATTCAGATGTGGCATGGCAGTGCTGGGCTCTGCCTGTACCAGCAGACTGTTGGAGCATTCCTGACATGAATTTCATAGAATCCTAGAATCCTAGAATGGTTTGGGTTGGAAGGGACCTTAAAGATCATCTCATTCCAACCTCCTTGCCATGGGCAGGGACACCTTCCACCAGACCAGATTGCTCAGAGCCCCATCCAGCCTGGCCTTGGACGCTGCCAGGGATGGGGAAGCCACATCTTCTCTGGCCATTTGCCCATCCTAACTCTGTTCTCAGGCACAGCACTTAGACCAGTCCAGGGTCCATTTCCAGTGAGTGGTTGCAATGTGAACAGCTTTAGCCAGGCACTGCCTTTTCCAGCTGGCTGCAGTGCCCGGGAGCGCTGCTGCCCATGTTTAATTTACCAGTGTACATGTACCTTCTGTGTCTGGATCCAATTACAGGATTAGGTCCACAAGGACAGGGGAGATGAATTTGTGAATCAAAGCGGTGCAAATTTATTTCCTATGAAGGGCAGCATTTTCGTGTGAGGCCAAAGGAAGACGAGCTCCTCAAAGAAAACCCCAGCGATTCTTATCTCAGCTGTAAGGAATGCGTGCATTTTGGAACTGCATCATGGATGATAGCAGGATGCTGAGCTAAAAGAGCTGGAACAGAGTAAAGGAGTAAAGGAGCTGAAACAGAAGTTTGAGGACTCTGGTCCTCAAGAAGGGATGGCCTGGAGGAAAATGCTAACAACAACAACAACAAAAAAAAGGAAATAAAGGAGCAAATGAAAACATAGCTGACATTTATGCAGTACCTCAAAGTTCTAGTGGAACTTCTTAGGACTGGTGTATTTTAGATAAAATATAAAGTGAAGTAGCAATTAACTAAAAAGGCAATCCAAGTCCAGCCCCTACAACAAGTTGAAATACGTAGAGAAATATGTATGAAATTCTTTGATGGGGGTTTAAAGTGTGAGATAAAAGTGGTGTTGAGAAAACAGTATTCTCTCTCCTATCAGGTCCATCATCACCAGTGACTGTAAGTTGGTCGTGGTAACCACCTTGCATTTGGTACTGCTGATTTTTAGGGTGGTTGAGACTGAAGGAAAAAAATGTAGATGCACACTGTTCCCAAAGTGTTGGGTGCATTTTGTTAAAGCATGAAAAATACCAGTGAGCTGGCATTACTCATGCTCAAGCTGACAAAAAGCACTGTGGAAAAGTCAATAAATAGCTGGCCCTCTCCCTTCAGTAGCAGCTTGTGATGACACAGACTTTCAGAGCAGTGTGGAGCTGATCTTCCTCATCTGTGCTGTGCTCTGACTTTGGAGCAGGGTAAATCCACACCAAGATTTACACTCAGAACCACCACATTTCCTGGTGTGGGGGCAATGGGATGGATCTGGCACACCAGTTCATGTGGCAAAGGAGTCCCTGTGTGATGGGGAAGAGCCAGGAGATGTGGGAGGACTTTGTACAGCACTGGAGTAGGACTGGAGGGGCAGGAGCTGGGCCAGCAATGCTCAGGCTTTGCCCAAAGAGATCCTTGCAGTTCCATTTTAGGAAACCTCTCCTTTGCTTTCCTATTTTAATATGCTCACAGAGTGTTTTCTCACACCATGCAGGCTCTTTATTATTATTATTATTATAGCCAATATTTTCCAGGTTTATTTTTAATTTGGTGCAATAACTCATACCTAGAAGGGCTCTTCTTAATAAAATGAGGAATCTTTTATCTTTGGATAAAGTCTTCATGGGAGAAGAAGGTTTTAAAGTCACCCAGGGAAGGAGGGAGGGGGAAAAAAAAAGGCAATTGTTCTCTTTTAAGGAAGAGCAACATGTATCTACGAATCAAAAAGATTTCTGCAGCCTACGCTTAAAAGCCCTGGAGAGTCCCTCACAGGGAGGATTTCACCTCAGGGAGAGTCCACCCTCGCTCCCTCCAACCCCATCACGTGCTGCCTCTGGGTGCAAATGAAGTTCACCCCTACACTGGAATAGCTGCAAGCCCTGGCTCCAAACCCAGCCAGCCTCTCTCCCCTCCTGTGGGAAGCTGGACAGAGCAGGCTGGATGCCACACGCCTCCTCCTGCTCCACACCAGACATGGAGGTGTGCTGGGGCTCCTTTCTTTTCTAGATAAGCTTTGGAATGCTGTCCAGTCCTGCTTGGCCCATCCAGCCTGGCATCCCTCAGGAGCACCAGCTGCAGGCAGTGCCTTCACTAAGGTCCAGGAGGAAATAGCTGAGCAGTCTGGGATCACATTTACTGCTCCTCCCTTGGGAAGGTCCCTTCAAGGCATTATTTTGGATGAACCCAGGCCAAATAATTCCATAACAGTGTTTGCAACAGAGGTGAGGGAAGTGAATGGTCCTGAGGGAAATGTATTTCAAATAAAGGCAAATACTGTAATTTCTAGGTGATGTCTAACTCTATTGCACATCCTTCCTTTGTGTAGTTACCAAAATAAAGAGTATTCTTTAGCAGCTGGTTATAAAAGCAGACAAAAAAAGGCTGATTTTTCACTCAGAGAAAAGACAGTGCTGTGGGTGTTTTGTCTAGTGTCATGCATAAAGATTTTTTAATGTCCCCCAAGGAACATCTCTTTAAAGCAACCTGTCAGCTTTACACTTTAATCCATTAGGCTACAAAACACAGATAAATGAACAGAAAAATACCTGTCTTTAAGCTACTGTTGCTTAATCCGCTTCAGTATTTACATATTTAGCAGCAGACAAATTGCTTGCTCATTAGCGAGGAGTTTGTTTTGTGCCACTTTTATTCTCTTTGCAGCTTTGTTGGGACCTGATTACCCAACCAACAATACACTGGGGGAGATAATGTCATTTCATATGATTAAGCTGCAAGGCACATCTTGGATTTCCAAATGCTTGCATGCATTGTTCCATTCACAGTATATGTTGTCCCACTCCCTTCTGAACAAGGACCAATATTTTTACATGTGCAGGTCATCAGCCAGCTCAGGCCCATTCTGTTTTGACTGGGTGCTGAAGGACCGTACTCAGAAACCAGTCACATGGATTCCCACTCCTGCCTCATTGTCCACACTCCTTGACAATCAGTCAGTTGTCCTTCTTGGCTTTTTTTGCCTGGAGCAGCTGAGTAAAGCCACATGCTCTCTGGATAATCAAACAGCTGATCCCGGGGCGTGCGTTGCCAATCGTGACTCAGTAGATATGGAGACAGTCGCTAGCTGGCCTCATGATCCGCTCCTTGTGGCTCCTGAATAGGCAGCAGCACAAAGGCATGAGGACAGACATTCAGGTCACGTGCACAACCAAAACCATGGCGTGGCAAAGCTCGTCTTTGTTTGCAAGTCTTCAGCCAGGCCTTCATTTGCTGCACCTGGACATCACAGGTGCAGTAGCTCTGCACCTACTCATTGCACCCACAGACCCGCCTCTTCCCCATCCTCTCTTTCAAATGCTTATCTTTTGCAGTGGAAACTTGCTGGGGATCCATTGCCCAGTCTAAGGACAGAACACAAGCACAGAGACCCCATTCTTCCCTTTAATGAGATGCCATCTCCATTTAACTACTTTCTGGCAGAATTCTCGAGCGTTGCAGATCTCACATTCCAATTACATCAGTCGGTATTTTGCTCCTTGGCAAAGGCCACCGGCTTCAGCAGCTTGCTGCATTCACCAGCAGTAGCAGTGATTACCTACAAAACAGGGCGACAGGCCTAAATAAGCAAGTTACACGCAAGGAGCCAGATACTTGGCCCAGCTGGGGCCGCTTTGCCCAGCTCCGGCAGCACAAAGCTGTCACCAAGCCAGCCCAAACAGCTGTTGGAGGATTCCCTTGGCGCAAAAGAATTCCTGAATGGCAAAGAGCCACTAAAGCAACTCCTACACAATCTCACTCACTGGTCCCCAGAAATCCCTGACAGCTGGGACAGCACAATGGGGTCAGAAGCACCTGTTACCATTCAGAGCAGCCTAAAGGCTGCTCTATGGGGCAATGAATGGCAAAAGGAGCACCCGGTGTCTTTGGGAGCCCTTTTGGGAGCACACAGAGGCATTCCTTCATCACCTCGCACCCACAGCCGGAGGTGCACCGTGGGAATGTTTGCTCGAGTCACAAACTCAAGGCACTCCATGTGTGGCTGTGCTTTCTGACCTCTGTGTGTGTGGAGATGTGGCGCCAGGGAAGAAGGAAGCCTGGAGCCTTGCAAGGGGAAGCATCCTGGAAGCAGAGCTGGGTTTCTCAGCCCTCTCAGTGAGGGCCCACCTCAGATGTGAGCCTCCTTCTGGAAATTTGCAGCCTTCTATTGTAAAAGCAAATATTGTAGCTCAGTACCTTATTCAGTTTGGCATTTCATGTAAAACCCAGGCTTTTCTCTCAGCCAGGAACACCAGAACCTTCTTCTTCATGCTTACCCACATGATGAGCTCGCCCTTGCCAATTCCCTGATGTCACTGGCCCCAGAGAGCCATCTTGCTCCCAGCTCATCTCTCAGACTAATACAACCCTCTCTTATTTAGAGCCTATCTGCCACAATATTCCTCCTGGTCAGAGCCATGGAATGGTTTGAGTTGGGAGATCATCTAGTTCCAACCCCAATGCCGTGGGCAGGGATGTTGTTTACTAGGTTGCTATTCACTAGATCACTGATGCTCTTAGATATTCTGTTCTACTAAAGTTTTGGGTCTGATGCCTGAACTTCACTAATCCTTTGGCACATGGGAACTGATGAGTCCCTTAGAAACACAGAGCTATCCCAGGAGAGGATGCTTGTTTCTCCAAATGACCATAAAATTATGTGTTGTGGTATGTTTCTAAAAAAGGCGCAAAGCAGAATGAAGCCCCAGATTATGCTCAGGTTCAGGGGCTAATGTTTAGGCCAATTTTTCTTTTTTTTTAACCCATAAAGTTATTGTCTGAATTTCTAAAATCTGTATAAACAGTGCATAGTGAAAAACAAAGAAAGCAGTTGTTATTTTTATTTTATTGTACACACACCCCTCAAATTCCAAGTAAATAAATAAAATATGTCCAACTCTGTTATTAATCCTTTCCTAGTGCTTATCATGGGATTCTTCCCAGCCCTAGACAGATTTTACTCAAGTGACAGTATCAGCATCAAGATTTCGTGCAGCATCTGAAAGGAGCATTGTCTCTGTGCTGTGCTCTTAACACGGTCTTGCTCTTATTAATTGGGTACTTAATAAGAATTTGTGAGGAATCCACCTTTCATATACTGCCAGTGTGAAAGGGATTAATATAGAAGAGATCTAACAAAGGAAACAAAGACAAGCCCTGACCCGGAGACCTCCTAATCAAGGATTTAGACAGTACACAACAGGTGAATACCCCGGTAGGATAAATGGAGACAGGAAGGAGGAATGGAAGACAAGTGCATTTGCCTAAGCTAATAATCACAGTGATCTCAAGAGTCACAGGTGGTCACTTGCTGAACCCACGACTCAACAGCCAAAAAATTTCAGTCCAAAAGCTTACAGGATGAATGTGCTCTATGTGAGCACAATTCAAAGCATTTAAAAGCCACTGGAAAGACTCCCATTAATGAGGCCTGAGGATCTGAAATATTTACCTCTTGGCTTTAATCATTATTGGATGCAAAATTTGTGGATGCAATAAAGACAGTGGTTTTATGGCATGTTCTAATCCCTCAGTAGCTATTCTCAGCAAATAACTCTGTGTTCCTGAGGCGATGAATTACCTGTCTCTTTCCCTCTGAACCACATGGGCTATTGCCCTTTGGGACTCCACTTTTAGTAGCAGTCCCTTCTGACACCAACAAGCCACAGGCACCAGCTGCCTTTCATCTCAAGCGATATCTCTTCCTGGTGTATTAACAGATTTCAAAGCAACACTTTTCAACCTGTACCTGTTTTTGAAGATTGGAACTTTCTGAAACTCAATGGTGTCCTTAAAAACTTGTCTAATCCTTCCAAGCACAGCAGGTGGTCTAAGAAAAGCTATTCCCACTCCTGACAAATTTTGACATTCCTAGCTATTCATTGGATCCTAGAAACTGTAGATTTTTGCCTTGTCTGGAAAACTTCTTCTAAATGCAAAGTAATCTTAGCATTTTAATTCATCAAGTCAGTGACTTTCCATTTCAGCTCAGAATAATGCAGGTGGGATCAGGTGAACATACAATGAGGGAGGGATTAAAATTGCTGTAAGTTGCTGATGAAAGACCACTCATTTGCACAAGGATATGTCACCAAGCATCTTTGGTTTGTACAGGTTATATAAACTCCCTCAATATATGCCAGAAAGGCATTTCTGCCACAGAGTAAAACTCTCAGAACAAAGTTCTCAGCAGTTTTGTGTAATACTGTGCTGGATATGGCAAAAGTAACCCACAGAAGTAGCCAAATTCAAAGCTAGTGGAAACAGACTCTCAGCTCATGTCTGTGCTGCAGGGTCATTGGTGTAGCCACATCAGGCAGTGCATAGAGACACCCCTTCCTCACAGAGGCCTTCACAAACAAAACCCCTTGCTTTGCTGTTCTGGGATAACACATTTGGCTCTGGGCTGCGGGTGGAGGTGAAACAAGTCACACTGCCAAAAGCGCAGTTCCCCGATATGAGCTACACTCACAACAAGGCATTTTGCTGGTGGAGAGTACTGTTAAAGCTGTATAGGCAGAGTAGAGGGATGTGGACCTGATCTGAGAGAAGCTGGCAGGTTTGCATACTGTGTATTATCCCTTTCCAACCTTCTCTTCTGAATAAAAAATGGTGTGGAGTCTAATTTCCTCTCTGAATAAAACATGAACATAGATAAGACAAAGTAAGGACCCAAAGACCACAGCAGCATACTTTCTTGTTCTCCTTACTATTCAACATCATGGCAGCTCACATATAGAGCAGCTCTAGAAACCATCTGTCATTGAGCAGCTCTTTATTCAAATGAAATCAACTGTGAAGTAATCATGGTTCTCATTTTTATTATCTCTCCTTACAGTGAACTTGATTAAAATCCAGCGCACGGTATGCAAACAGGCTGTTGTAAATTTGTATTCTGACAAAAGGGGAAAGTAAGTGATCTGCCCACATGCCTAGAACTTTGTCATTATACATGGGGATGAAAAAAGGAAGGGGCATACTGGGTTGCATAAACAAGTTTGTCCGGACACAAACTGTCCTAGCCCTATACAAAGGCCGCGTCTGCTGCGTGACACCGAGGGGCCGAGGAGAAGCTAATTTTACTAGCACATATAAAAGGCTGGGGCATGTTCTGAATAAACCAGATAGCCTGGCTTCAGCAGCACGTGCTTTAAAAGTCTTTTGCCCAGGAGGATGATCTGAGCTTCTGAGGAATGAACTCAAAACAGACGTGATTCTCCTTTCACTTCTGGCGGTGTAAATGGGGAGTGATTCCATTGTATGGCTCGTATGAATGAGACTGGGAAACAGTCCCAATCAGTCAATCATTCCCTGCTTTGTCTATTCATTAAACCCCTCTTCTCCTCTGCACAGATGGCCAATGTACTATTGTACTCTAAGAACTGGCCAAGTTAAAAAAACAACAAAAAGGAATATGCCTGACAAGGCAGCAATAAATGTTTGTTTTTCAAAAAAAAAGAAAGGGGGCATATTAGCCTGTTCTACAGATAAGGCTTAACCTGTGCCTGTACACATACGTGTAAGGTGATACAGACCCTTATATACATAGAAATGCAGAACCTCTGTAACATGCTCACACACAATACGTGTGTATGTGTGTGTATATCTCACCCCAACGCCCACAGATTTCCCAGCACGAGGCAAAAGGTGTGATTTTTTTTAAAATCATAGTAGCTGGTGCTGTGTTAACAAACCTTTTCTTTGTGTTTTGGAAGTGGCACAGCTGAAGAGGAGTGAGACTGCAAGAGATGTGAATTTGGCAGCCTTCTGCAGCCCCCTAAAAGCAGGAGCCTGTCCAGGAGTGCAGCCATGAAGCGTGGAGGCTGTGTCCCAGCTCCTGGGACTGCCAGCTGCAGGCAGCAGGCACTGGGCTGGGAAGGTGGAGGATGGAGGAGAAGGAGAAGGAGAAGGGAGAAAGAGAAGGAGAAGGAGAAGGAGAAGGAGGAGAAGGGCAGACAGGGGATGCCATGTCATTCCTGACAGACTCCTGGGTATACCCAGAGAAGAGATGGTGCCATTCAGCAGTCCCCAGCACGTCTTTAGAGCCTGTGAGTCAGGGTCTGTGGAAGATTGGATATTTAGCTCAGCTCTCCTTAGCCCTGGAGTGCTCAAGTATGAAACCTCTGTACCTTCTTCTAGCAAAACCCTATAGAGTAACTATGTGGGATTAATACTTACACAGGTCTCAGTTCTCTCCAAGGCCTAAGGAATTATAGGAAGGATGCCTTTTCCACGTGCCTCTAGGAGATGAAATTAAATTTAAAAATTAAATCCCAACTAAAACCTTAGGGCTCTGGTTAGTCACAGGGACCCACAACAGATTGGTGGCTGTAACATTCACCCAGTGCACACTTGTGTTTGCCAAAGTGTTTTACAGGGTTTTCATGATAGCACACAGCTGAAAGGGTGATCCAAGTCATCCTGAGTGCTGCGGTCTGAGCCAATGCACCCACCACCTGCACCCAGCCAGTGGCTTCTCATTAGCTGGCATGCAGAGATCAATCAGCAAACTTCTCAGACAGCTTGAGTCATGCCAGTGGTGTGCATGAGCCCGTGTGGGGATGGACTGCACCGTGGCTGTGCAGGAGGCACTGACCATGTAGATAGATTTGAATTTTTTTAAGCTCTATCTGGGGCACAACTTGCTTGTGATAAGAAATACCAGGGTTTGTTGCTCAAGTTAATCTCCCCAGTCAATTGTGTTTTGTGCTGACCCTTGATCAGTTATGCTGTGGCACCCAGGAACAGATTCTCTGTCTGTGACACCCTCAGCTGATTAAATTTGCCATTGCTAGGACTCAGGGTGTCTGTGTCTAGGACATGAACAATCTTCCTAGCTGAGTGTTCCTTGCCTTGGAACCCAAGGGCTGATAGTCACAAGCTAGGCTAGGTAGTCACAAATCACCTGTCAGTCGAGATGCTGCTTTTCATCCCATACTGAAGAAACTATATTCCTAAAGATTTGGAGTCTGTGGAGGTGTCAAAAAGATGTTCTCCATCAGCTATTGCTTTGCAGAAAAGGTGAAGCTGGTGCATTACTGGAACATGTAATAGGTGTACACAGAGAAAGGAGTGGTTTGTGCTGCTGGCTCTGCTCTCCTCAGGCAGGGCACCTGGCACTGGTGTCACTGCCTAAATCATGAGCTGAGAGCTATAGGGAACTTTCATCCCTCCCTACAGGGCCTTTGATGCCCTGCAGACATAATTCACTGAGGATGGATTTCAGAGGCTTATACTCAAGAGAAATATCGGGCCTGATAAGTCTGGACAGCTTCGTGTAAACTGAGTTTTCAAGCCATTTTGGCCTGAAAATTTGGCAATATTCTTAGTGAAAAATAAGCATAGGGAGCATGGCTTACAGATAACAGGATGCTCATGGTAGCCCTGGCACACGCCATTGTTTCCTGGGCAAAAAAAAATGTTTCTACAGTTCTTCAGTGAGGGGAATTATGCCAATAAAGAGAAAGTAAAGGAAAATCTGAGAGAGCACAGGGCACAGGGTGCAGCTGCAAGAACAAAATGCCTGTTTTGTCTGTGATATGTAGGAACTCAAATATGCAGCACCCAAGAAATCAAGGGGTTTTTTTACCCAGGCAATAAACAGAAGATGATTACTTTGGAGCTGCACATAAACGCTGAAATTCCTTGGCAATGATTTCATACCTTTTCCTGAGGCACACTCTGCTGGTACGCAAAACCTGAATCTTCCCATGTCCCACAGGGATTTATGTTTTTGTTACTCCCTAGAGGTGGGACTGTGGGCAGGGTCAAGCAATCCACCTAGAGGTGAAAATGTGGGAGCAGCTCTCCCTCCAGCTTCTTCTCTGGGGGTTTCATTCGCTGCGTTTTTAATAATGAAAACCAAACCAAAACAAGAACGCAGCATCTGAAGTGTTTAGAAAACACAGGGTCCCGCTGAGATGAAAGCAAACCGTGCTCCCTCATCAGGTGTATGGAAGTCTGCACCCTCCTGTATTTATCTGCTCCCTGCTAACCTCAATTCACCTTTGTGGCATCCAGGGAATCTTTGCTACAGGGCTCAGGTATCAAAGACTTCAGCTTCTGAGCGTCTCATTGCCCCGTGCTCCATCAGATTAGGGTGCTGCACATCCTTCCATGGATCTACTGGGCTTTGGATGTGGGTCCTTGGTGCCTTTTCCAACCGGCACATCTCGGCTTTTTTCAGAATCCCTGCTTTATTTTGGACATATGTAGCCCACCCCTCACATAACCTTGGAGTCTTTAGAAATACCAACACTTGGAAACAAGGCCCAAGAGGCCCCTCAGGACCTTGTCAAGATAACTTCACCCTCAGTTAATCTGCACAGAATGAGAGGCAGCAGAAGTGAGGTGCTGAGCTGCATGGAACGAGGGGAGAGGAAGCTTTGGGGTTCTCCTCAAACTCTAAACAAATAATTTATTTTGCTGCTGAATGGCAGGGACATTTTCACAAATAATCTAGGGGATAATCTAAGGGCAAAACTATGGGAGGTTTGGATCTGTCTGAACTACAGACCTGCCCTGACTGGGTCAGACAGCTCTCTGAATGCAGGATACACACGGCTGCCACGCAGCACTGGGGAGATGTCTTCTTGTTGAACAGCTGAGGAAATAAGATATCTGTAACAAAACAAGGTATAAAGCCTGGCTTCTTGCATTAAGTATATATAATCTGGATATATTTATTACTTGTGTAAAAGAGTGACTCACAGGGCTGACATGAGGCAAGTGCATCTCTCGGGAGCTCTTTGAAGGCCAACACTGCTAGCAAAGAATTTCTTAGTTCTGACCTGAAATGTCCTCTGCTGTCCCAGACAAGAGGTTCTCTTCACCAGGCACCACCATTTCCAATGAACTGAACTGTAGCTTTGCAGTCTGTGCAAACTGGAGCATCCCAAGGAAATGAAAATTAAAATTTTGAAATTAAGTTAAAGATCCAGCTTGTAGAATTTCCCTTTACACTGTATTTTATTACAAAACAAACTCAAATTTCCTTTTCCATCAGTCTGTATGTCTCCTTAATCCACATTTTAAAGCCTAATCTCATATTCCTCATTTTCTCAAGTAATTATATGCACAGAGTCACCATCTCTCCATAGTTCAGCAATGCAGTAATTATGATTATTTACAAGATCAACTGGAGATGACCTGACATGAAAAAAGCAGACCTGAAGAAGGCTTACGTTCCCCAAACCTTATCTTTGTTTTTCCACCGTTATCAACTGTCGCAATGAAGAGATGCTATCTCACCTTCCAAACAACTGCCTTGTTTATGTCGTTAGATCATCATCACTTTAGCAATGCTCACATCTTGTCTTCACCCCTGGAAAGAGAGACACTGCTCCTGTTGCTGGCTACAGGGTCTGTGCTAAAGCATTATCACCTTGTTTTGTGTCACTCTGGCTGCACATGGAACTAATTTGAGCAGCTTTAGAGAGAGTCACAGAACATCTTAGAGTGGAGGGGACCTCTCAGTGCCACGTGGTCACACACCCACTCAGGGCACAGCCAACTTCAAAGTCAGATGCAACTTCAAAGGCAGATCAGGTTGCTCAGGATCATACCTGGCTGAGCCTGGAGTGCCCCCAAGGATGGAGACTCCACAACAGTCGCTCTCTGAAGCACTCACTGCTCTCTGGATGCTGAATACATCCCACCATGCAGCTGTTTAGCAGTGAGCTACTGGGAGTTTGTGTACTGGGCCACACAGTGCTAGTCCTTGGTCCTTTAGGGAATTTGCATTCCTTCTTGCTCCTCGTGAAAAAACATTTATCCTCAGCACTGGAGTGACTAGTGAGGACAGTGTGAATTGCTGGTACTTTCATCTTCATCTTTGTTCCTCTTGGTTTCAGAAAATATTTCCTGCCAGTTTCTCTGGGCATTTATCCTATTTTGATATTCTTTTTACCCATGGGGAAAAAAAAAAAAAAAGAAAAAAAGAAAAGAAAAGAAAAGAACCCCCCAAATTCCAATAAAACCTCAAACACTGGAGCTATAATTAAAAAAAAAAAAAAAACTTATAAACTTCAAAATGAACCTGAGGCAAAATCATAGAGCAAAAAACCCATGTGCTTAATCCAAAAACTGTTTGCCTGCCTTTGCTTGCCTCCAATTTTACCTGGTCTTCATTGACCTAATAAAAGTTTTCAGTTATTTTACTGTCTTGCTGCACAGTTGTATTTAGAGCATTATCTGTGATCTTGGGGACTCAGAGCTTTTTTGATTCATCCACAGTGGCTTGGTTTTGGTTTGAGACATCATTAGGACATTCATAACCTCGGGACACTGTGGAATCAAGTGAGTGGATAAGAAGCAGAAATAGTGTAAGTGATCAGAAGTTATGCAGTCAGTTTTGGCCAGGGGAAGGAGTTTAGGCATGATTTACAGGGGGAAAAGTGTGAAGCATTGCAGGGTGTGTCCTGTTCTACAAGAACATTATTAGAGCAAATCCATATTTGTAAATGGAAGTAATCAGATGCATATAAAAGAGAACAGTTTGCTCTTTCTAACATTAATGCCACTAATAGTAAAATGAAAGCATATGTACTGTTGGTGATGCTTGCCAGTATTTCAGTGTATTGATTTAGGAATGTACAATATATTTCAGGGATAAGAAATCCAAAAAGTCTACATCAAGTCAGGCTAAGAAATCTTCTGGCATTTCTTATAGATTGTTGATCTCACCTAAATTAATTTGTATTTTGCAGCAACAATTTCTCTGCTAAAACCTTCCAGGTTTTAAGACAGCAGCGCATAATTTCAAACGAAGCACTGACATTTTCCACTGAGCATTGTGTTAAAAGCAATTTCTTTTCCACTTTTGTCAAGCATTTCCTACAATATATTGCCAGTTTTCTGCTGACTTTGCGAGAACCAAAGGCCATTTTAGGGGATTTGGATAAGAGTCTAATACACTTGCAATTGCTTTACTCCCACTCAGCTGTCCTAATTCCTGTAGTCCAGATTTCTGGCCCTTCCTGATGAGTTGACTGTAACATGACTCATCTCCTTCTTGACCTACCCAGCTGTTCTTATTTCATTTCCCTTTGCTAGGTCAGAGACAGTCAGATCATTCATTTCAACCTTTCCAAAATGAAGGGAAAACAACATTTTTAAAGGACAACATATGATGACCAATGACCCAATTACATAGTCTCACACACCTATTTGTTACCCTGGATTTTGAGTAGGACTCTGTTCTTTGATATTAATTGATAATATTTGTAGGTATTTGGACACCAGAATATCAGAATAAGTGTGATATATCTTGCTGATCTGTAAAGTCAAGAAAAAATTCCTCTTGATAGCAGTATACCAGAGCTTGCTGTAATACTGAGAATTTTCATTTTCCTTTGAAAGACCAATTAGCAGCCACATCTAAAAACAAGTAACTGGCCCTAGTGAGCCAAAGCTCTAGGTTTTTACTGCAGTCCCTGTATATATCACTACAGAAATATCAGTATAGCTTGAGGCTAGCCATTCAGGTTTGTATCTGCCTGTAGATTCTTGTCATGTTCTCTTTTTGCCAGGTCTCTCAGAGGAATTTGTTATGGTAGGCATCAGCCTTGTCTTGGGTGAAACACCACAGAGTGAAGATAACAGGATGGGAGAGTTAGGCTGGGCAGGAAAGAAGGATTAATGAGGGGAATGGAAACAAACTGGAAAGAGGAGATGATTTCTTTCAATAGGTTGGCCAAGGCAGGCAACATTTTTTTTCTTTTTTTCTGTGGCTCGATGTCAAAAACTCCATTATCTATGAGCAGACAGGAGAAGAAACAATTTGCAAAACATGAACACCTCAGCTTTATATGTCTGGCATAGACCTTTTTTTTTCCATCTATGTTATTTTCCTCTACAAGAATAAAAAAACCAACCCAACGAAATTTCAAGTAGACCAGGACAGCAAGACCAGTGTGCTGTATCCCCCAGTCTTTCCTTGGAAAGTAGAAACTTCTGCTTACTTCTGGCACTCAAGAAAAACCTATAAAAAAGAAGAGACAGGCCTTGCTCATATGTGAGGTCGAGTAGGAGGCCAGCTCTTGCTTGCCTTACTCTCATGAACAAGCCAGCTGAACTTGCATATTTGGTGTGAACTTAAAGTGAGTGAAGCTCTGGAATGTACTCCTGATTTGCAAAGGGAAGTCAATCCCCAAAAGGAACTTCACTGGGATCCAGGTGCCCCTCGTGTGTAAATACAGATGCAAAGTGGTGGTAAGCAAGTCTCCTCTATTGTGTAAATTAGCGAGTTCTAAGGTGGGGATTTAAGGGGAACTTTGTCCTGCAGTGGATAAAAGTGGAGCAGCTCTTCAGTACAGAAAAGGAGCCAAAGGAAGAATGTGCAGCTAATCCAGATGAAAGACCTACAGGCAGTCTTTAAAAACATGTCAGCACAACTGCCTGGGAGGCTTCCAATGGGTGCCACATCTTGAACATCTTTCACAGCTTTATATCTGCCTTCAGTATGGAAATGAGAGAAGGGAAATGCTGATAGGAGGGCTGAGAGGAATAAGTGAGGTTACTTGAAATGCAGTTGTTCTCTGGTGTTCATTCCCTCCTCCCCTTAAGCCCCCCACAACAGTTTCTCATTTTTACAGAGACGAATCTGCCCTGCCAATTGTCTGGCTCTGAAGGGCAGGACCAGTGACAGGTTTGCAGCCCTAGATCTCTTTTGAGATGGGAGTTCTCAGCATCAAGGTCAAAAGCAGGGGTCATGATCCCTCGCCTGCCTGTCTTTCACTGTGCTCCTGGCTACATGTACTTCTTTTTAGACATGGCAGATGGTGAAATACTAAAAGTACAAAGGATTAGCCAAACCTATTCAATAGCTGAACTATTTGTGTATTATTGTTATTTTGGAGCGGGGGGCGGCCTCGGGACACCCTCACTCTGTCTTTCACTTTAAGCTGCCCATAGACATGTGAGTTTGGAAGGCTAATGGGAAAAACAGTGTTCTTTGCCCTGTTTCAAAAGGCTGCAAAACATCCCCCACATGCCTTTTCTGCAAATTTTCACATAAAATTTATGACTGTTCATCACACAGGCAATGTTGCAAATTTGAAATTTGTGGCTATCCAGATCATTACCAATAATTCAACCTGTGTTTTCTTTAGGCCAAAACTCTGAAATCTGAATGAAGCCCTAAAATTTTACTGGAGACTAAAATTTTACTGGAGTCCTTCACAAACTAGAATTGCTCAAAATATATGTGCAGCTTTGCTGTTGTTCATCATGTGTGAGCAGAGAAGATTAGAAAGTGGAAGGAGAAGGCTGACTGCCTCATTCTGTTAAAATGCTAATAAGTTTTTTTTCTATATTTTAACATTTCTCAGTGATACCCAAACATAGAGTTTATTGCTGAACTCTGAATCTGAGAACACAAGGGTGTTTTTGAATCAAACCAGAAAATGCCTTTGCTAATTCCATGAGTTTTCTAGAAGCTGCAGGACGCAATTGCTGCAGGACACAGACTGAACTGCTGCTGTGCTGATATCAGTTGTGATGGAGAATGGTTCTGAGACTTCTAGAACATCCCAAACCCCTCACAAGTGTCAACATACTTTCCATTTCCTTCAGAACTGCCAAAGCTGGGATGGAGGTGTGTGCATGAGGACGTGGCAGGAGAAGGCCACATTCACCTTATCATTAAAAGAAAAGGAAAAGATGGGGGAAAGGGATTTGGCCTAAAATGTTAATGGTGTTTCAGCCACGCTGCTCACAGGCTGCCATGCCTTCAGGAGGAAAAGGATGTACTCTGGTGTGACTCTCCCCAGACAAATGAGAGCAGTGTCCCAGCAGCCACGTGAGGAGGCAGCCACTGCTTGCAGGTGTTTGCTGGAAGTGGCAGAGCTGCCGGCAGTGCTGGAGCTCAGCACACAGTTCTGTTGTCTGGCTGACAAAAATACACAGTTGGCAGCTGATGTAAAGGGAGGGAGCACTTGGAAAACCCACAGCCAAACCTGGTTCTTGCAGGCACCAGGGCAGAGCTGACATGGCTCCACTGCTGAGTGGAAGTCTGGCAATGTTGATATCTCTTTGGTCCCTGTTAGCAATCACCCAGTGCAAGGATGTACCTCGAGCAATATCCAGCACCTAAACACAGGCAAACCTTAGAGAGTTTTGCTTCTTTTTTCCTGCCACACGAACAGAAAGCTTCTGTCTAGTGTTACTGTCGTTCTGTGAAATGACAGTGACACCAGCTAAGTGAAAGGAAGCCATTTTGGGGGCAATGGAAGTGTCATCAGGACTATATTGTTTTGTGGATAATTATTCCATGGTACAGGCCACAGAAAAGGCTCTGGGGCTACCTTCAGTTGTCAAATTATATTTGCTGTTAGCAGAAAGCTGCAGAAAATCTAAGACCATAATTTTGTGCTCGTGCAGTGCAGTGAAAGCTCTCACCTGAGCAATCAAAAATTTCCTCCTGAATACCCACAATATTATGCAATGCAGGCAACTTTTAGCACGCAAAGCTGGTCTTATTCAGCTGAATGTTGTGGTGTTCAACCTAAGGGGCATGAACAGGGCTCGTTCTGTCAAACTCAACAGAAGACACTGAAGATACTCATGACATGCTACAACCTCCTGGGATTTATGTCTCCATCATACATCATATGAGAGAACTGAATCCCCCCAGACCAGTGTTTTTCAAACCACAGTCTTATCCATGTGTACAGTCTAAGTTGCATTGAATGAACTCAAATCATGTATCCACACACCCACACAAATTCTAGAACCAGAATCAGGCTCAATGTATTTGAATAACCCTGGATTTAACTTAAAGGTCAAGGGAAAATGAGTAATGAACTAATTCTTAAACAATGCAAAATTGAGAAATGTTTCTGGTGTGCAATGTATGTGGCTGTTATCCTCCTTGTGCCACTAGAGTTCATAAATACAATGTAAAGGAAATGTCCTTTCATCTAATATTAACAATCAGAATTTGAAAAAAAGACCATTGACCTTAACATGAACAGAATTCAAATGAGTAATAATTTCCTCCTATTTTAAAAAAGCTTTCAATAAATTTATTGTTTTTAGTTTTCATAGGGCTTGGCTGGTGTGCTGGGAACACTGCTATTTGCTTATCAAGCTTCTGCCCGTATATATTCCAAATTAATGGACAGCTCTCTAGCCTGGTGCTGGCTGTGATAGGGTTGTGCTCATACATGCTCTGTTGAAGGGTGGGTGGAATATTCTGTATTTTCTCAGGCACCATATTTCATTGTGGATTTTTTCTGTGTGGGTGAGGGGGGAAGTGGATTACAAAATTAGGACTTTATTTTAGTTGCAGTGTAATTGCTTCAGCCTCCTTTAGATGTTTTGAATAACTTGCAAAGTAACAATGCACAAAAGCACAGGAAGCAATATGAGAAGCAAGCCCTTACCCAGCCTCGTTAAAATGCCCTGGCCACAGTTTACAGAGTTGGGTGCACAACATTAAGCTCCAATACTCACACTTGGTTCCCCAGAGAGGATCCCTCCACACCTGCAGGCCCCATTGCCTTAGTTCTGGCATCAGATCCTTGGAGATGCACCCAGGGGACTGAATTTACAGAAGGATTGTTCCATAGGATTGGTTTTTGGCACAATCTCATGGACTGATGTGTCTGGGTCAGGCCACTGCTGCTTCCCAGGTGTGCCCTGGCAGCACCGACGATCCAGACTGGTCCCACAGGTGAGCAGGAGATGCCCACATAAACAATTCCAGCCTAGCTCATGACATGCCTCAGGCAAAACAGCATCAGAGTTTTCCCCGTCGTGAGAGGGAAGCAGGGCCTCTAATTCATCCCTTTCCTTCGAGGAAATGATTTCAAGAGCAGAAACTGTGTATCCGTGGGCACAAAGCAAACCTCGCTCTTGTTCTTTCCGAGGCTGTGGGCAAGTCGCTGCCTATCCCAGGGACAGAGATTTGTTCTGGTTTAACCTCACTGGGGTTAAAGTGGTTAATTTACTCACTGGGGTGCTGTGGAGAGGCTTTGCATAAGTGATGAATTTGGGTTATTTTCATGAAATTGCTGTGTTACTGAATGTTGTGTTTGAGCCTGTTGCAGCCTGGATGGACAGGAAGAGTGAAAATGTCTCAACATTTTCATTCTTCCTGTCCATATCACTGCAAAATGCTATGCAGCAAGGAAAAAGGCTCTCATTCCAGGCTCTGCTTGAATGCCAGAGATTCAGAGGATGAATCTGGCCTGGGATCTGAAACTCTGCAGTCTGAAGTGAAGGAGAGAATACTCATGTGGGGAAAAAAAGAAACTAGGATATTCTCACTTTAAGAAAATGTAAAGGGGGAGAACAAAGTGGGGCAGAAGAGAGAAACAGGAGGGTAAGCTTTTATAGCAAAAGAGCTGTTCTAACATCTGGTGATCAGAGAAACTGGCTGTATAGGATGGAGAAACTGAGATCCCTGATCAATGGGAAAAGCCAGGAGCAGGAGTGAGGGCCACCTCAGGACACTGACCAAAACCTAGACAAGTCTCAAGAGTGGTGAACTTCAGCATGAAGCTCCATCCTGCTCTTCTACCATTTCACCTCAATTTTTCTTGTTCTTGCTCTGGTGAGAGTGAAGGATCACTGCTTTTAGCACACTCCGTAAAGTCTAGAGTAACTTTGTCACTTCTCTGAAGGAATAAGTTGAAACCCCTGCAGGCACCTGCAAAGCTGGAGGTAGGGAAGTGTTTGATCAAGCAGATGGACATCCGTGGGGCTGCCCACACAAGAAACAGAACAGTTGAACTGCAGTGCCCCATTTCTAGGAAGGAGACATGACCAAAACATGTTAAGTACAGAAAAAGCACATAGTAAAGGAACAGCTTGGGAACGATCAGACTACTTGAGTGTAACAGTTTTTGGAATAAAAAAAATAAACAACCCAGCTGACTCTTTCACGGGGAGCCGCGAGAGTTTTATGACTCTTGCGTGGGGTAATTGTGATGGACCCGGTGCTTTTTGCCCATGACTGACGTGCAGGGCAGCCTGGACAAGGGCTGGGTTCCACACGGGAGAAGCTGAACCCTGCTGTATTTATTTGTGCTGCAGCGGCACCTAAGGGCAGCCAGGAGCCTGAGCCCCTCTGTGACAGGCACCAGCATCCACCTGAAGATTATAAAAAAGTCCCTTGCCTCTAGATGAAGTAGATGAAGGATAAAATGCTGTTATGGAGACAGGTGGTGGCTGAGCTGAGCAAGCTGACCCATGGGAAGTGGAAATGTATGTTTATTTACTTACTTCAGGAATTAGGGCTTTTCCTGCCTTGCACTTTTTGCACTTGTGCTCTTTCCAAAGCTGCCCATGGGTACCAGGCTCCTTTGGTTTGTTTTGCAGACTATGAATCAGATGCTGCCTGGGAATCAACACAGAAAAGAATAATTTTTCTGTGGTGACACGATTAGTTTGGTGACACAACCTTCCAGAGGATGCACCAGGATCTCCTCTGGGTGATTCAAAAATGCCAACCAAACAGCAGGTATTTACTGCATAGATTGAAATGAGGGTGGAAAGCGAGCTGATGTCTGACCTGTGAGAAACATCCAGCTGGACAATAAAAGGTTTCCCCAGCACCTTCTGTTGCTGTCGCCTGTTCTTTCCACGAGAGACATGTGAGCTGGGACTGGTTCTGATGTAATCAATGCAGTTCCCCAAAGCCCAGCTGAATGGCTCTGATTAGCACCAGCCAAGTATCTGGGCCACAGACTTTCAGGGGAGCCTTCTTGTCTCAGAGCTATTGTTAATGCTTCCTGTTTATTGCAGTTCAGCACAAAACCTTACAGCCTGTCCACGGAGCAAAACGGCCAAAGGAGCTGAACCACTTTTTAGTCAAGGTCTCTTGCCAGTTTTTGCATGTTTATCATGTCAAAGACAAGAACTGAGACATCTGCAGTGTGCCCAGTGCCACTGTCCCCTCCTTCCAGGTATTAAAGCATTAATTTGAGCACTTCACAGAGGAATTTTGGAGTAACCATATCTCTCTGGATAAGGTTGGTTTGTTTTTTTTTTTACTGTGCAGAAGATTAGATTTGGGGACTTCAGTATTTCACTTGCTAAAGGCAGACCTAGGATAGTGAGGAATGGTAAAGTTGGTAATTTAGCAATACACTATACAAAGAAATCCAGAGGGCCTGAGGTAGCAAAGATGCATGTTTCTCAAAGGACAGAACCACAACAAGGAGCAGAGTCAGGCACAAACCTGGAGAAGAGAAGGAAAAGGCAAAGCCAGAGGAGTGAGGAGGATACAGTGCAGGGAACAGGGCTCTGATGGACAGGCAGACTTAGTCATACTTGAATTAGTGATGTGTCAGGCTCCACAGGGAACACTCTTCCTTCCTCCCCCAGGTTACTATTAGTGACACATTTCCAAAGGTAGGGAGTGCCTGGTGTCCATGATTACTCAGCAGGAAGTACTATTAAAACTGCCTTTTAATGACACTGAATGTCATTTTGGCTTGACAAGAAGCACAATCTAAGACCTGGTTCCAGTTTGTGGTGAGACTTGCTGATGAGACAAAATCAAATTGAACAGGTGCTCAAGGCAGAAAATGGGGGAGGAAAAAGCATTATTAGGGCTAGACAGTACAGTGGTGCTGGCAGCAATGGGTTTCTTAGCCATGTCATGAACTGTACAACAGTTCCCCTCAGTCTCTTGGCACAGCTATACTGATTTTTGAGCAAGGCACACAGGGAGGTGAATTACCTGGCCAGGGTACATTTCCAGCCCTAATACTGGACATGTGATGGGAACATGGGCACAAAGTACAAGGACTGGATAAGATGCAGCACCAACCTTTTAGATGAGGAGCTACACAAAGAAGGGAAGCAGAGCCTGACAGTTCACTCAGTCTTCCAATGCAGGAGCTAGGGATGGCATATGAAGATGGCAGGGAAAGGCTCTGAACTAATGAAAGGAAGCACACTACAGATGGTGTAGATGAGCTGTGGAACTTCTTGGTGTGGGACAGAAGAGCCTTAAATGGGGGCAAGAGGAAGCTGCACAAGGTCATGCAAGAAAAATCTGTTGAAGGTTACCGAATAGGTAAAGACTACTCCAATTTAAAATATCCCTGGAGCAGGAATGGCTGAGGGCTGCAATTACTCAGAGTATCTCGTAGTTCCTTGACATTCCTACAGTCCTCCTTAGGCATTCCCTGTTGGTTGCTGTTGGAAACAGTAATTAATCTAATCCAGTATGGCCATTCTTATAGTTAAGCGCAATTAAAAATTATATTGTGCAACAAAGGGCTGTGTCTCTAGGGTGACACTAAAAAGCTGTGACCTCTCCGAGCACCTTCAAACTCCAGGCAACATCAGCAAGGACAAACTGAGAGAAGATGGAGGCAATTAATTATGTCATTCTGATGACCTAATACTCAGGGGTGTCACAGCACTTTCTCTTAGCACTTGACTGAAAAGTACATAGGGTATATGGGGATTGTCATGTTTTGACATACTTGGTTTGCTTTTGGTTCGATGGGCGTAATTCTTTGGACAGTTTATCTGCAGTGGACACATTCAGAGGAGAAAGGGATTTGGATATGAACCCACTTTTCAAAAAGAAAGATACAGGACTGCAAGATCCCCCCACACAGCCACACAGAGACCCAAAAACTGTTGCAGTGGCTTTAACAGAGCCATCTACTGGCTCCCACTGATTCTGCCTGACTCTGCTCCTAGGAAGGGTCCCCAGGACCAGGCTGCATCCTGCCTGTGCTCACAGGCAGGATAATGATTCACTGCAGAAAGCAGCTTTTAATAGCAGAGTGCCTGAGAGCAACAGTCGTGGGAATGGAAGCAGAGATGATTCCTTGGCCTGGAACAGCAGGCTGGCTATCATGGAGGCCAGATAGTGTGATAGCTCTGAACACTAGAAGAAGAGCACGGCCACAAGAATGGTGTTACTTGATGAGAGCTTGGAGCAGATGGGCAGCGTGGTTAATTAAAGGGCTAGGGATAATGTTTCCTAAATTAAAAAAAAAAAAAAAAGGAAAGTAATTGGAAAGCATTTTAAGAAACCGTAATCTGCATGTACAGGATGTCTCAGAAGGGAAAAATTGAGATAGTGGAAATTTATAAAATAAAATTTAAAACCAACTAGTTTGTTTAAAGTGTTGGAATATTCTCACAAATGAGATAAGTGCTCTTAAAACAGATTGTGTTGGTGATTGGATGGCAAGGTTGGTAGCAATGGTGAGAGAATGGAATAAGTAACCCAGGAGGTTTGATTATTCCTGTGTGCCTCATCTCCATTAATGTGAAGAAAGCTGATCCATACAACACCACCACAGATCTGGCCTGGGGAATTTGGCATCCAAGAGATCTGAAGAGAGTACTGAAGATCTATGCAGACTCTGAAAGGGCAACAGAGCACATCTGATCTGGAATTTGCTGCTGAGTGTTCACGCTGCGGTGGTCCCCGGGGGTTTGGGTGGTTCAGAGGTGCTCGGTGTTGTGCTAACAGCTCTCCTGCTTGTTCCTGCTGCTGCAGCTTAATTTGCTCCTCAGTCAGATAAAGGGTGCAAGCAGAGGTGGAGAAAATGTTTGTTAAGGGAGCTTCTTTGATGCCATATTTTTATATGTATGGCCTACGGTTCAGATAACCCATATCTATCCTTTTTTAAGTGCCATATCTTGAAGATTAATTTTCCCTCAGATACTTGTGGGCTGACTCACTCTCTGCTTCATGGGGTGGGGGCATAGCCCACAAATTGCCCATGTCGTGGTGGAAACTACCTGCTGAGGGAGTCTGGGGTGGGGATCAGGTCAGACATGGGTAATGTTGGGATAACAGGAGAGAAGTTCATGTGAAAAGCGGAGGCTGGGGGATGTCAAGGAATAAAGGTCTAGGTTAAATTTCCTCTTGTAATACTCACTATTTAACCCTCACTGTTCCTGAAATAATTATGGTTTTGGCAGCTAAAACCCAGATTGTACATGTGAAAACATAGTAGATTAAAGCAAAGCAAAGCAGACAAAAAGAAATACCAGGGACTTAGTTTTTCAATGTGTAAGATGAAGATAATATCTATCCAACTATGAAAAAGAGCTAAAAATGAATATTGTCCACAGACTTGTTGGTAATAGAGTAGACTGAATTATACTGATGTAGGGCTGCCTTTGAACAAAAGCATTGCAAAGAGTATTTAAGAGATCTGAAGAGTAACAATAGATTAATAGACTTGTTAGAAGAAATGGAAAAGAAATTAAAGTATGACTAATGCAAACAAATTTCTATGAAATGACCATTCTTCTTACCCACTTTGGCAGTTAACATGCCAATTATGCTTTCTATGTAGACAGTCAACATTTTTTTAAAATTAACACAGAAGGTACTTTATAAGAAAAATTTCATTTGATCAGAAGTTTCAGGTTGGTAAAAATAGCTTTCATGTACTGTAGGATTGGCCTGTGGTACTTACTGTACCAGACATTCTTGAATCAGGAACTTGGCATGATTAGGGCAATTAGTCATATTTGAGTAAGAGAGCAGCCCAGGTTATAAAAGACACTTGGACTGGACCATAAATAAATGAAAAAAAACAGTGGTTAAAATGAGAGTTTTGTTATAAGGATCAAAGTGTCAGAGTTTTTTACTGGAATTTTGGCTCCATTGACAATGATTGGGGTTTTGCATTTCACTTAGGGCTCATGTGCCTAATTAGACTTCATCCAAGGCCTTCTATTGGCCTAAAATTTGGGGGTTAAAATGTGCACAGAGTATTATTTATGTGATATTTTAAATCTTCATTTTAACAGGTCTTGGAAGAACAATCTGTGATAAATTCTGAACTATAATGATGGTTAATTTAAAATTTGATAAGTCTGACTTGGCCCACTGGGAAATGCTTTATACCTTTCTAATTCATGGGAATGATATGACATTTCTCTGTCTCATTAAACCACAAATTTAATTGTACATCGTTGAGCTCTTGGAGAAAAATTAACTTATGTACCCCAGAAGAAATCACTTTTTATTATGCCAGCTGCAGCTGCAGTAGATAGCAAAGCTATTATCAGGATGTAGCTGTCTTGCATTCTTCCTTGGTCTTTAGGGCAAACACCAAGAAATGATCTAGCTATGGAGAAAAACTAAATTGCAAAGAGTGTAACGAGCCAGAAGAAACAGAAGTCAGGAGATCCCAACAAGCTCCTACAATGAACTCTGTCACACAAAGTGAATACAAAATATATTAAAATCTGGTTTTATGGTTTGTTTTTTTTTTTTGTTTTCCCTGAACTAAGAAAATGGGCAAGTAAAAGAGATAATGTTCAATTTTAAGCACGAAGACCAATAGAGAAAGGAGATTTTAAATAACTCTTTATATTCTGGTGTGTTCTGAGTTTACTACCTTCTACAAGTTTACACAACTTTGTTTGGAACAACTCTCTTCTCATCCCATAACCTAGAGCAAGAAACTTGAGTGAAGTGATAGGAGATCTATCACTGCTCGACTCCTCCTGATATAAACATGAAGCAAATATCAGATTCCCCAGCAGTCCTTATTCTGGCTGCCGCCCAGAAGGCGTTTTTGGAATTTAGGAAAGATGATAGGCTGACCCATGGAGGCAAATCACACACTCTGTAGTAAAATCATGAAGTGTATTTTGTGTGCACGTCGTAAGTGGAGATGGGTCAAGTGGTCTCCCTGTAATGTGAGCACTGGCAAGCTCAGCCTGGGGCAGGAATGGGAATAATGTGTCTCACAGCACTTCATGTCATTCATTTCAGCAGGGAGATCAAGTGTGCAGCCAAGAGAGGCTTCTCCCAGCCCAAAATACTTATCTGCATAAGCACACACACACCAGCTACAGCTGTGTGAACACTGGCACCTATATTAATGCATAAAAAATCCTCATTTTGCAAGGATCAGCTCAGCATGCTCTTACAGGGCTCAAGAAGTGGTCTTAGTTATAGGAGTGACAGAACACTATGGAAAGCACCCATGAAGACTTCTGCAAGTCATGAGATCTATTTAACTAAAAGAAATATAACACTGCAAGCAATTTTTTTTTTAAAAAAGGCAATCCCTGAAGACTCCTGTCACTATCAGCCAAAACAGACTCAGTGGCAGTAGCTGTGAACACTAACAGAGCATTTACTGGGGTTCTAATTCATACAACATCCTTTGCAAGGATGAAGAAGACAAAAGCATCTCAAAACACTCTTCCCCATGGAACTGCATAATCACCTCTCTCTCTTTCCTCCTGGCTCAGCGAGAGCCACATCTGACAAGTCACACAAATATTTGTTTATCTTGAAGTGCATGAGTGGTACAAATGAAGTGAAGGGGATTAGTTGAGTACTGAGAGATAAATATGTGCTTTGTTGGATCACAGCCACAGAGTGCAGCAGCTTGGGCTGAGCTGTAAACAGGGGCTGCAGAAAGATCCCAATCCTTTGACCAGATATTGCACTACTGGCTCCCTTCTGTAGTGAGCATGTCTGGCTGCCAATTTCTGTGTGTTTCACCCTACTCTGTTATTTGTGATTGTGATTTTTGCTCTGTTACCTGTGGCAGGCAAGACCAAATTATCTCCTAACATTCATAACATGATACACCTTCAGAAAAAAAGATAATAAAAATTCCTATTAAAGAGTATTCAACTGTATTTTTAACCTCTTTGCCTGCTCTCTCACAGCCTTAGCAAAAAAGTGAGAGTCCATGATAGATGAGGCCTATCACAAGGAAGCCACCTCTGGCTCAGGAACTTCCTGAGCTATCACAAGAAAGAGAGGAGCAGGAGAGTCTCCAGGGAAGGATCTCTGTGTGCTTGAGATGTCATTCAGATCAGCCAGGAGTACAGTAATGAATGGTTGTTCTAGCTCAGGCACAGATACTAAGCTTGAGAAAACTACCTATGGAACATCCTTCTATTTCCTGACCCATTCTGAGGCTAGAGCATAATTCAAGGTTCACACATTCTGTTCATGGCTGTCATGGCCTGCACTGTCATGCATGAAGAGGGGAAGGAACAGAAAGCAGATTAACAGGCAAAGCAGTAAGAGCTGGAAGAGAGCATGGGGCTGCCGTGAAGGGAAGGGCTCAACAGGAATGCCTGGTAGGGTGGAGAGGATGGTTGGGTGCAAAAAGTGAGCAAAAGACAGAGAAAAGGATTTAAGTGGTGTGGTAATCTGAATTTGTCTTGTTTCTGGTTTTGCTGGGGAGTAGAAACCCTCTTATGTGGGACCCAGAAGGATGAGGTGTGTGTTGATGTCTCAGATCCATGTCTGTGAGGTGTTTTCACTCAGGTGAGATAAGGGGGTCACTGTGTGCTCTCTTACACCTTCAACACCGTGAACAAATGTATGAAGCCCTTTCCCTGTGGACTTGGCACACATCCTTGCAAGGGATGTCCTACAGCCCTCTTCCCCTCACCACCAAGGTGGTTCTGCTTGGATGCTCTGGAGAAAGCTCTCTGCTCACTGACTGAAAACATCCCACTCTGATACCGGTGGCTCCAGCCAGAGCTGATGTCCCAGGAGGAGCTCAGGGCCCCCATGGGGGAAGATTTGACACCATCAGCTCCCAGAGGCTCCCAGCAGCCCTGGGGAGAGGGGAGGGTGTGCAGAGCAGGGCCCATCAGGGTGTGCTGCCATGGTGAACCACAGCCACCCATCCAGGGCTGCATCCCCTGACAGTAACGAGGCCCTTGGCAGGTAACAAAGGCACTGGAGTTATTACTTCTCTTTCTCATAAGCATGTGAAATTAAGGGCAATTATCTGCAGCACACGGCACAGGAGGCAATGTTTAATTAATGTCTAAGGGAGGCACGTGCTTCTCCTGGAGATGTGCAGCCCTCCCTCCTGCCAGGTCATCAGAGTTGCTCTCCTGGAGACATCCAGGCCTTCCTCCCCTCAGGTCACCAGGGCTGCTCTCCCTCACCTCCGGGTGCAGAGATGGGCATGGTGCCATGGGATGGTCCTGCAGAGATGGGGGTTTGGCATTAAGGATGCCATGCTGTGATGCCACACTGAGACACCTGGGCATCTTCTCACACTCAGCGAGTTCAATGCTGTCAGCATCAGATGGCTGCTTCATGGGGTCTTTGGTTTTGTGGAATATTTTTTTTTCCAAAAGGCACTTTTTGACATGTGCACCAAAACTCTGCCCAGGAGCTTGTACAGTGTTTGTCCCAGTGGGCAGGGCAGGAAGGGCTGCAGAGGTCTGGAGGAGCAGTATCAGGGATGGTGAACAGGCAGCAGGAGAGGCATTGGCTGTGCTCTGAGGGAGACAGAAACTTCCAACAGCAGCCCTGGCCATGAATGCAGAGCAAAAGCTGAGAAATGCTGTCCCTTCTCTCCTGTTGAACAGCATTTCTGCTCTGAGAAACAGCACTCACTCCCCAGCTGCAGTGAGGGCTGGGCACTCAAGGCACCAAAAGCATCCTGACATGCCCCAGCACTGCCACTGCTCCTGCCAGCTGAGTGCTCATTGCAGGACAGCCTCACACACCAGCCTCTTTTCACCTGGTCCTGCATGCTGGTGGTGAGCTTTTTTGCATTTCAGGCTTCCAAAGATTTTTGCAAGGAGGGACATATTCCCCAGCACCTCCACTCAATCTTATTAGTGCCGTAGCAGCGTGGCAGGACCTGGGGTCTCAGGGGGTTTGATCTCCTCTCCTGGCACACCCTGATGCCTTAAGAGCCCTCCCACAAAAAGAGACCAGACAGGAGTAAAGGAAATAAAGGTGGGGATTTATTGGAAAGGCCTTCAAAGTTACCCCTGTGGAGCCAGAGGCTGCTGCCCAGATGGACCCCGAGATTCTTCACACTTTTATAGGTTTGGTTCATTTGCATCTCAGGGTTCATTCTCCAATTAAAGCTTCATTAAATGATTTAATTCCCATCAGCTTGCCCCCCTCAGAGGCTCTTTGGTTGATACTTTTTGGGCCCAGTTTGGGCTGGGTGTCCTTGGAGAGCAGCCCCGGAGAGGCTTTGTTGTGTGTGCCCAGCACAGAGAGCAGCACTGAACAGGGAACAGGAAACTCCAGAGTTACACACTGGGCAGTACAGGCTGTGAAAAATATAAAAGTTAAAACCTAAGGCATCAACCCCACAAAGCTCTTCCTGGGATGGGCTCTCCTGTTGCACCAGCTCAGTGACAGTGCTAAGTAAGGATCCATCACAGATGGGTTTGCTTTCAGAAATGTGGTACTGAGTGACAGTTCTCTGTATTCTTAATGCTTTTCTTCACCAAATGGTTGATGGAGTATTTAGCAGAGGAGTGGCGGGGCACTTTATAAGAAGAAAATATTATAAATATATGCAAAGGATGTTGAAAATGGATGCTCTGACTGCAGAGACTTTCAGGCTCTGATGTAATATGACAATGTTGAGCAATTGGCAATTGGCCTGTTAATAAGCTGCTGGCAGCATTGCTGCAGATACTGGCAGGGCCTAACATCAACCTACATTGAAAAACATTTGCAAATGCAGAACAGAGACAGCTGGTTATGAGTTCTGTTGCAGCTACACTTAGCAGCTAAAAAATGGACCTTCCATCCTCTCCTGAGGTATGTGGTTGGGGGGATAGGTATCAGCACTGCAGCCTTGGCAACTCCTCTCCGTTTGGAACAATTAACTGAAAAAAAACCACAACAGAAAATCAATACTGTTGAGGATTAACGAGCCAAAGCATGTACTTCAAGTGAAAATGTTTGCAGTTTTTCTTTAACAAGAACCCTTGTGTAAGATAACGACCAAAGGGATGAGTGGCAGAAAGACACTGGTTCTGTGCTACCCCCACTATCACAGCAAAAGGTGACACAGTTTGGTGTGTGAGGGTCTGCTGTGAACCAGACAGCTCAGACACTGCTCGGTGAAGTCAGTGGATGGGCTTATTTACCCTTTTCCTTCCCTACCCCTACCCCTCCTTCATTTCCTTTTTAATTTCCTTTCCTTTTTTTTTTTTTTTTCCCCCTGCACAGGTTGTAGGTATTTCGCTATTATTTCTTTCTGCTGATTTCATTTAGAAGGTGACACAGATTCTTCAGCCATCAGCAAAGGCTAGCTGGAGGAGTCCCTTTTGTGATGTCCCTCTTGTGATGTCCCTCTGTCCCCCGTGCGTGTCCGCCTGGGACAGCTGCACATCCAGCTGCACTTCCAGGTGAGAGTCAGGACCTGCCGCCCTGCTTTGGTACAAAACACAGCACACATGGATTCTTTCTTAGCCGGTCGAGTAAGGAGTCCTGTCTCATCCTGACAGCGCCGATGCTGCTCCTGAAATCCCTGCAACGCTGTACAGGGACAGACGATGGCACTGCAGCATCGCCTTTCCTCTCCTGCTGCCATGGCTGCAGCTGAGGGAGCCTCTCATCCCCAGAGCTCTAACCCCTGACTTCCAGCTTCACTTTAATACTTTTTTTGCACCCTTTCTCCCTTGGAACAACATTGTGCGTGGACCTAAATAGGTCCCCTCCGCCGCTGGTGTGGGGAGCCTGGGTTCTGTGCGGATGGAGCCGCGTTCCCGTCATTGCACCGGGCTGTGCGAGGGAAAACGCTCAGAGCCTCCCTCCAGAGCGCACTTTCCTCCACCTCCACCGCTGCCTCTTTCCCAGCACAGTTCATCTGTCTCCATCGGGGCCTGTTGCATGCCGCAGGGTTGATGTTTTACTGTCACTCTGTACAACAGTCAGCGTCTCTCCTGACACCGCTTGAGACCACATTTTCTTTTTACACAACTACATCACATTGGCAGCATGTAATCATCCCATAATCACATCATATGCACAGGTCTTTATCTGCTTTGCTCAATTCTAGCAGATGAGTTCCCAGCTTATAGAAAAGGTTTTGTCATCAGTTCCTTATTGCAAGACCCTGAACATTGTACTGTGAATTATGTACTGTGAGTTTCATAGTGTTTTAATTAATACTCCTTAAATTAATTAATTTTATTAATGTTGAGTTCCTTAAACTCACTCAGTTTTTCTCATACTGCATCCCTAATTCTTTTCTCCATGGATGATGCCTCTTACCTTTGTGTCATCAACAGATGCCATTAATAATGCCCTTAATATTTATTTCAGTTCACTAATGCAGCTATTAGTCATTGTCACCTCTGATGATCTCTATTAACAACCCTTCTCTGACATATTTCTCACCTGAACATCAGCCATGGCCACATCTCCTTAGCCAACTCCTCCTCCACCATAGTTTCCATAACAGTAGTTTGAGTTTCTTGTAGCTTGCTCCCAAGTGAAATGAAGCCCAAACAGGGGTGACTTTTCACCCCCCTTTTGAACAGGGCAGTGTCAGGTGAATGGGGCGGAACACAGCAAATCCAGTCTCCACTTTGGTGCCCTTTCGCTGTCCATTTCACTGCACAGAGCAGAGCTCTGAAGGCTTTACCAGGGAAGTGGTGGCCCTTTGCTTGCAGCTCCCTCCCATTCTCCAGAGAGCCAGGGAATGCTGCAACCAGTAACTCATGTGCTGGGTCCTGTGCTGCCCTGGCTGGCAGGGAAATCTCTTTGCTCCTGCAGAGCAGCCAGCTCACAGTCAGAGCTCCGGGAGTGATCATGGAATTGTGCTCCAGTGACAGCATTCCAATCCTGCCACAGGATTTGGCCACAGGGAAGAAGGGCAAAGCGAGGCACAGTGACTTGCTCGAGGTCACCAAGCAAAGCTAAAGCCAATGCTCCCTACAGGAAGGGTGGGAATGGCATCCTTCCTTCTTCTCCACCTTCCCACTGCACTGTGAGGCCACCCAAGGGCTGCTGCTGGCTGGTGGCTGGGTTGGCTGCAGCTGAGAGCTGGGATCTGATGCACACAGACTCCCTCACATGTTGCAGGCGTACAAAGAAAGGCCTTGGCTTAAGTTTTAAACTGTTGTGGTATTTTAGACCAGCGTGCTTGAATCAAACCAGCAGGCTCCCCTGAGAGCTTTTCCAGACAGTAGGGAGCACACTTCCTCTATTTTTCAGCAGCTCAGCTGGAGCCACCCAAAAAAATTGTCTGCATTTCAAAAGAGGCTGTACATGAAATACTTCTGATGTGCCTGCACCAGCCAGACAGGGAGCTCACTATGTGAAAGAAACTTCATAGCTGCACTGCTGATGGGGACTGGCTTGTGTGGGTTTGTGGCAAACCCTTCTCCATGGCCTAGGGACATGATTCTGCTCCCCACACTCTGGGACCACCACTTAATTAAATATTGCATAGCTTAAAGTCTTTATAGTATTTCGTTTTTAGAATATGTAGAAATTTCTAGCCTAATGTACTTATGATTCAAATATATGCAGTTAATTGATGTTTCCTGTGGCTTCCAGATGGTCTAAAAGGAACATTTTATATTGCCCTGATTACTAGCACAAGAAAGAGATTTTAGGAAGGAAATGGAGCACTTCAACCTGAGACAAGTATTTGCAGTACAGCAGATAGGGAGGTCACAGAGAAAAGGAAAGGACTGTCTGGGTGTTGTTCTCTGCCACCAGGATGTCATTCTTGCTTTGGTCTCATTCTTTAATGATTTTTAGTATGGGGATGTGTTGGTTTGAAAGCAAACCAGTGGGAGATCACAAGTCAGGACTGAAATTAATAGAAAAACTTAGTAAAAAGCAAAATAATAGAAGGAAAAAGCACAGACAAAGTCAGATACAACCTGATACCCTATTAGGGTGGTGACAGCAGTCCAAATGAAGTGGTCCAGTTGAAGCAATGATCCCATGGAAGGTCCAGTCTCCAGCTGAAGGTCCGTGGTGGCTCTTGTCCTCTGGTCACCCAGCAGACAGGGCTGAGGCCAGGCAGTTCCAAGGGCAGCTTCTATCCAGGTGGGAATGGCCGGCTCCACCCTCCTGGGTGGAGCATCTCACAATAGGATGAGATAAGTCCATGTTTCATGTGGTGGTTTCTTGATGGCCCATTGTCTGTTATCAGGGGTGGGTCGTTAGCAGGTGATAACAGCTAAGGGCCCACAGCTGGTGGTGATAGAATACTTAAACACATCTATTGTAACCCAGGACAGGGGAAATAGAAGTAATTTTATGTGTTCTTGCGTGATAGAAGAGGAAAACAACTGCTGCAATGACTAAACTGCCTACATGGAAATTATGGGCAACCTGGGCATCCATGTCTCCATAAGGGAAAGGAATGTGGTGGGTGTGGCATTGTTCCTGCTGGTGTCCCTCACAGAGATAGCAAGAGTCTGATCCATGCATCTTGAATTCAGTTTGATCAGGAGGAAGTGCAGAACCTGTTAAGGAGCATCTCTAGGACCCCAGAATTTTGCCCCTTGGGCTGATACAAGTAAGGCCACTTCAGGAGAAGGGTCCTCCCATAGACTGGATGTCTCCAGGGTGCTGTGCTGTGTTTTTAGGATATTGCAGTGGGTACTGATAGGTGGTTGTATGTGAGTTCAGGAATGTATTTCTTAATCATTCGTGCCCCTGGGCTTGCCTCTAGTGTTTTTTAGGATGGAGTAGTGTTACTTCACAATCCTTGGTGCATCCTTTCCTATTACAGGTGGCAGGATGCAGAGATGTCACTTAAACAGAAGCCATTGCAAAGGGGGCAGTCCCGTGCTAAGCAAACCTTTTCTTTACTTTTTCACCTTAAAGCCTGAAATTACCAGTGACACAAAAAGCCCTCAGTGGACAGGCACCACCTCACATCACCATCACCTTGTCCCACTTACATCCAGCCTACTTTCCTCATCAATATTCTGAGATATTCTGACGGCAGTGAAACAGGCAAATTTTTCTCCTCATGCATCTTTCCCCACACACACACCACACACACTCTTCCTTTCCAAAGTCTGGGCCATGTGGTTTGTCCTAAGGTAAGAGCACCAAGTGGGTACTGCAGGAGGAATGTTAGGATGCTCACATAATGAATGAATTCCAGAGGAGGGGAAGTTGAGCTGTTTATGATTGACTTGGGTGCATATTGGCCTGTAAAGGGGGATAAAATGCTGCTGGAGACTGGGTCAGCTGAACACACTGGTCTTGCAAGGTTGCAGACAGCTTTGGGGTGGATTCCATCCCACTCCATCCTCCTTCCCATGTGCCACTGAGTAATAATGCAAAGATCTGGTCAAACATCGAGATAAAATTCTAAAGTAGCTCCATAGGTGCTTTGAAATTGTGAATTCTGCAAGGGCAAAGACTGCAATCATGTGTTTTTCTAGCCAAACCTGCTTATATTAGAACCTTTTAGACAAAGATACTGGCCAAATGTGAGACTAAGGGCACCAAGCTACATCAAGACTTCTCCGGGAAGTTCAGAGAACAAGGAGATCTTACTGAAGGTCATGACTCAACAGGAAGCACCATGACCTGATTATATGACAATCCATTGTAATAGATAATAGAGTTGTTTATGTACTTCAATGGCAATATTTAAATACTATATAGGCAATAAACCTAATCATAATCATCCACATAATCACTGTGTTTTGGTTCTCACAACTGGCTGAGACCCTTCCCTCAACTACTCTGCTACAGGTATTCTTTCTTCCCTCCTCATTCCAGCCAGCCTGTGAGCTCCTGGGCAGGCTCCATCACCTCAACCAAAGTGGTAAAGCACCAGCGATTCCCAGACCTCTCTTAATTCCTTACAGACAACACACAATGTAGAGACAGATCCTCTCAAACTGATGTGTGCATCCCTCCCAGCCCTTGCCCTGCATGCCTGGCTGTAATAATCTGTTATTCTCCAACCTCTGATAACCTTTCCCAGATAAGCTTTGTGAAAGGCAGGACCTTGGAAAGACCTTCCTTTCCATTATATTTTTTTTGCCTTGTTACATTTTTCTTCAAATGTCTTCCTTTCTATTTTCCTTTTCCCTCCCTCACTGGTGATTTCTACCCATGCTCAGTTCTTCAGACATGTTTTAGGATCAGCTCTGAAGTGCACACAATACCCTTGGAAAGGTTTTTGTTGCCATGTTCATAAGAGGACTGAGAAGCTAACTCTGGAACTAGTGAGATCAAAATTGAATCTTGAAAATCCTTCCTTCTTGCTGCTGTTCTCTGCAGTACCTAAACCCAAACACTGTTGGCTGGGACACTGTTTCACAGGTTCTTAAAGCTCATTCTTGTGGCATACTCAGAGGCACCTCAGCCTTGACAAGACTGGTCAGATTGCTGTCCACCCCTTACCTGGGCCTTCTGTTTTTAACCTGAAGTGATAACAATTAGAGTCCACTGACACATCAACTTAGTGATCAAGTAATCACTGACTTTTTAAGCAATGAAATGACTGACTTTAGCTCTGAGTCAATGCAGCAGATTTGGTGCAAGCTCTGTCTGTCAGAGAAGAAGTACAGTCAATCCAGTTTGAAATCACTGCTAGAGACACAACAAAAGAAAAAAAAATTAATATGGTCAGAAAATGATTTAAAAATTTATTCACATGAATGAATGCTCTAGATGTTGCCCAGAGAAGCTGTGGATGCCTCATCCCTGGGAATGTTCAAAGCCAGGTTGGACAGGGCTTTGAGCAATGTGGTATGGTGGAGGTGTACCTGTCTGTGAAAGAGGGGTGCAATGAAATGACCTTAAAGGCCCCTTCCAACTCAAAAACATTCAATGGTTCCATTATTCTGTGTACTCCGTGTCCTAGAAGTACTTGACTTGCAGCTGAGGAACAGAAATACCTGACCCATCTTCCCTTTTAAACACTTCAGTTGAAAGGCTGGGGTTGAAAGGCAGTCTCACTGCACACACACTTCTGAAAGGTAGAAATGTTTGGGAAACAGGGTCATGAAACACAGTTCAAGCCTGGGAAATGCCAGCTGGATCAGAGGCTTTCTGTCTCAGCTGCCCTAAGACAGAAAGAGGCCCAGTTCTCCCCCAGCCAAACAGTTTGCTGTGAATATTTCACACTGAGCTTCATACAATGAATCACAGAGCTCCTACACTCATCTGCACCCCGGGTCACCCAGTGGGGATTCCTCTGCTGCTGCTATTCAAGGCTAGATGCTATAATAAACCTTACTAATAATACTGCAACTTTGTCTGTGAGCACTGTGCAGAGTACAAGGAAGCCATTTGTCTGGAAAATGGTGAAAAAAGTTTGGACAAAACAGTTTCCTCAGCTCTTGCATGTCTTTGCTTGCTATCAAACAACCTTAAGCTGTTTAGTATTTGTTTTGTTGTTTTGTTTTGTTTTGTTTTGTTTTATATTAAGGCCTAATGAGATCTTTTGGGAAAAACACAAGAATAAATTCAAAAGACAAAAAAATCCCGTTTCTCCCGGGCATTCCTCATCTTGACTGGAGTATTTCTGTAGGGCTTTAAACAGGGAAAAGCACACGCTCTCCAAAGCTCACAAACATGTATGTATTTCTTTTTTGATGCACACAGGGGCAGGAGAAGTTAGCATCTAACAGCAGGGGCATTTTTGCTGTGTTATCTGTAAGAGCTCTGATCATCTCCTGATATTTCAATTAGTTCTGTTATTAAGGACAGAGTAGAATTGGGGTTAGAAGGTGTGCCAGGTCAGAGCAAAGGTTTGCTGTCTCTTCAGATGAGTTATTAAACCTGTCCTTTAGCAGCAACCAATTTATTTGGCTTTTTTTTTTTTTTTGTTTCTTGCTTTTGCCTGGAGAACTGCTGGGGAGCAGGGTGAAGACCCCTGACTTGTAATGTAGCAGCAAGTCCTGTATGTCCTTTAGTCCTGCCTGGCTGAGTGGGAGCTATGAAATGGGTCTCCATAAAGGTGTTTCTAATTGAATTGTTCTGTGAGAGGAAGGCGACTCCTTCACTGAAGCCTTTGGCCTCAGTCCCATTTGCTCAGGAAAAGAGAGGCAGAGCACGGGGTCAAGAGCTGCCTACACAGTCCCTGCCCTGCTGCCCTGCACTCCCCCATCCCTGCAGCTCCTGATAGCGACAGCCCCCTTCTCCTGCAGCTCCAGAGAGGGGGGATGCTGGCAGAGCAGTTAAAGAGGAAAAGAGAGGGGACTGCTGTTCTCTGCTGATGCTCACACACTGCTCAAGATGCTGCATCTGCCCAGCTGGGCAGAGCTGTGGGGAGCCAAGTGCTCTGCCCCAGCATTACTGGATTTTGCCTGGCATGGGATTGCTTTTCATTGAGATGCTCAGATTAAATTGTCTTGTGGGACACCTTGCAGTGCTTTCCCATTGTTTTTACCCAGAAGCATCTCATGCCAGTGTGAATCTGCAGTCAAGGCACTGGCTTCAAATGGGCAACAGCTTTGCCTGAGAGCAGAACCAAGCCTCACCCCAGACCATGAAAAAATTGGGATGTGTGAGGTTCCTGCACATTTAAAAGCTGCATCACAAAAGCTGGCCCCGATTATCTGTCCTTTCCTTCCAGCTCCAGAGGAGATGGGGAACACCTTGATCCTTTAGTGCTGACAAATCCCCTCAGCACGAGGCTGAACACAGAGAGTGGGTAAAGCCAGCTGTTATGGCAGGCCCCAAAATAGCATCTGAGGGGAGGCCATGTGGCCAGGCACTGCTGAGCACTGCCTGGGCTGGTCTGAGAGGGCAGCAGCCTCTTGCTTTGGCCCAGAATAGAGCAAAGGCTCTGGGACTGCTGCAGGGCTGCTTGGGAAGGAGAAATGCTCTTCTTCCTGCCATTGCCAAGGAAAGGGGGACAAAGCTGAGGGTACAGCTTTGTACTTACAGAGAGGATCACAAAGCTCAGAGAGCCCAACAGAGAATAACCAGCCAAAGGTTGTGAAACTGGACACAACAGGGCCCCTCCTATTGTTTTCATTGTTATAATGAAGCATTAATTTCACTAGGTACCAGCCCATTGTCCTTCCCAGCACCAAACTGGGTACTTTACTGAACAGCTGGAAGCCACACAGTCCTGTGTGCTTGTTTTAGCAAAACCACTTTCATATCTTACCTTTGGATCCTTCCTAGGCAGGTAGTATCACTAATGGGGGGTCAGTCAGCTGCACTGTGACTCATTTGCCTCATTCAATAAATAGCAATTTCCTTCCTCTTCAGTGTTTTGGATTTTTTGGCAAATAACAGTACTAAGAGACTCAAACATGCCCTGGATTGCCTGGTCTAGGACACACCACACCCTGTGTTTTCTGAAAGAAGCCTATTGCCCCTTCCCCGGGCCCTGCCCTGTCTCTATCCTTAGCCCTTTTCCAAGTAAGGTCACTTGGTTTGTGAGGCTGCATTTGTGCTTAGACTAATGCAGTATTCTTGTTATCACACTAATTTTTCTTCCTTTCTAACACTGCAGTGTGGTGTGGTGCCCATCTCTGATCTTCCCCGCACACACCATTTTAAAATCAAATTAGAATGGACTCCCCCAGCAGCCACATGTACCACTGAGGTGAACTGCTTTGATTAAACAATCCTGGTGTTGGGCAACTGCTTCAAAGAAACTCTGGCTTGAAACAGATGTTCTGTTGAACTTGGTCCAATCATGGCAGTGCCAGCTGCCTGCTCCTGGACTTGTACAAGCAGATCCAAGCTGGAATTTGGGTCCTTGCACAACACAGCAGCAGCTGCTGCTGGTCTCCAGCACCTCATCCCACTGCCTGCCATGGAGCCTGTGTTCCCACTGGCAAACCTTGCTGCACAGGGTCAAGCATGGTGTCTCTGGTGGGTTGTTGGAACGGGGAAGAGCATGGACTGCTGTGGCCTCGCCTCTGGATTCTGGATGTAGGAGCTGGTGGTACATAATGAGACAAAGGTCTGGAGAGTGAGAACAAGAATGGTTTGGGATGAAATCCATCTCTTTCTCTGAGCTGGAGAGGATTCTCACTCCTGTTACTGAGTATCATCAAATGGCATGCATTTCTTCAGAAATTGGAGCTTTTAAGTCATTAGCAGCTCAGTTTTATTACAGCTAGACATGGTGGGCACCGAAGTGACTGTCTGACTCTGCAAGTCGGTCCCAGCCATGACAACTCTGGATATCAAGCACTAAAACACGGCTGCAGCTGAAAGTTCTTTGGTGGTTTTGCTTTCTGTTTTCTTTTTTTTTTTCATTCTTGTTTAAATTAGTTAGGGCTGAGGCAACAGCATTTTTATTTAATCCTGTTTATTAGTTTCTAAATTTTCTTTAATTAAAGCCAGATCCTGATGCTGTTCCTTCTTTGAATCGACCCAGACTCAGCGGGGTGACATAGGGAGTAAAGAGTGACACAGCTTGGATCTGGCCTGTGTAGATTATGAATTCCTTGGGTGTTGAGATTCTCATATCACGTGCCTGTGAAGTGCAGTGGTGCCGTATAAACAATAAATAAATAAACACAATTTTTCATCATCCCTTTTAATGTTTATTGTCTTACAGGCTTGGATAAAGCAGCATTTCCCTGTGTTGTAAGAGCAGCAATGTCCTGGACCCTCAAGGAGTTACACAGGCAATATTATGCACCTGACTTAGTTAATTAACAAAAGAGAAGCCACGTTGTGAATGCTGCATTTGCTTCCCACTGGCTTCCTACATGCTGTGCCTATCAAAAGAGAACAGCAAACATGTTCAGAGAAAGGAAAGAAGCCTCTTTGATTGTGTGGACTTTCTAATAAGTGGCACTTTGCATTTTGTAGATCAAGGTCTGGAAATAACACTGGCAGTAATTATGCACATGTGGCATGTCACCTTGATGCACTGGTGTGGAATTGAAGGGGAGAACAAATTTACATAACTAATCACTGACAAACAAGATAAAGTGATTGCTATTAGCAAGTTAACTTTTCTCTACAATTACCACCCTGTGCTATGTGAGATACCCCACCTAGTTATCTCTGTGAAGAACAAGGAAGGCCTGCTGTGCTTCAGATATCAGCACACTGCCTTTTTTGTGGCAAATCATAGAATATCCTGTTAATTTACTTTTCATCCCTGGCTGTGAAACTTAGAATCATCCCCTGGGAAGAAGCAGAGAGAACAAGGCTCCTTCCCTCTGGCATATAAATGAATGGAGATTGTGCACAAATATAAGTTGGAAAACTTGGTGGATAGTCTTTAAAACTGGGTTTATCCAGAACACAACATATGGAGGGCCCCAAACAACAGGTTTTACATGGGGTTTGAAACCTGATTATTTAATCCTTTTCAGGTTTTGAAAGGACACATTTCTATGCTTCTCTTTGCAGCTACTAAGGCTGGAAACAATTTTTAAGCTCTGAGATTTTTTAGTCAGTGACTGGGATCCCAGATATTGAGATGTTGACATTAAATACTGTGGATGTCATCATTAAAACAGGGATTCCTTGCAGGATGTGCTTCTCTTCATCACCTGGATGGTTCCTGTCTCTGGCAAACACACATTTCTCCTTGAAAAGAAGGTGACATGTGGCTGTGTCTGGATGTGGATGTGTACAGCTCCTTAGATCATGGATGGGACTGCTGAGATGTTGTTCTTCTGTTAACACTGACCTCCCTTTCCCCTTCCAGATGCTTCTTTGTGTCCCTGACTTTTTACATTTACACTGTGAAGGGTAATGCTTTCTGCCTGCCAACCAGCTTCTCCACTTAACACATCCTGCTTATCTTGTCCTGTGGTTCCCCTCCTTGGTTTTGCATGTAGGACCCAGATGTGGCTATTCAGCAGACCAGGAACTCAGAAAAGTTCATTTTCAGGTCAGTGGCACCCTCATCTCTGGGTCACTGAGTGATCAATGAAGTTCTTCCTTAGAGTGAAACAGCTGGGATGAGTGCAAGGTGCTGCCCAAGTTGCCTGGATCCATGGCAAGCTCTGGAGAGGTGCCTCTAATTCAAGGGCTTTTCTGGTCTGCAGAGATTTTGCAGAGATTCTCCCAGTCTCTGGACTGGGAGATTTTGGTCTGTCTCATAAGGGTTAGAGGAAAAGTTGGTGTAAAGGTATGCTAAAGATCTTCGTGGAGTCTTGGAACATCATGAAGTCTTTCTGAGTCTCTGAGTCTTTTTTTTTTTTTTTTTTTTTTCTTTTTATTTTTTTTGTTTTTTTTTTTTTTTTTTTTTTTTTACTATTATTGTTTTTCTGGTTTTATTCTTAGCTCTGCTTAGAGAAACAGAACTTTCAGTCCCATTCTTTGAGAATAAAGAGAGTCGGGCCAAAAATATTTCATTAACTACACCATCATCTTTTTTCCTTCAAACTGGAACAGTCCTCAAAGAAAGGGAAACCAACTGTAGACAATTAGCACAGACTATGCCAGATAATTGAAGAACAAAACTGGAGTGAAAGAATAAATAGCAGAGATTAAGAAAAGGAACTTCTTTCTGCATACAGACACAGAGAGAAACCAGAGGATAAGGCTAAGGTAGCACAAACCCACTGTGGCTTCATCTGGCAACCTTGTAGTTCCTTTCTTCTGCTGATTTCAGAAATGGGAGAGCTCTGGAGAGTTAAGGAAAGATCATTAACTTTTGATTAGTTTTAAGGATTATTGCTGTGGGAAAAGCTTTATTTGTCTGTGGTAAGAAATTAATGACTTGGGTTTATATCAAGTTTATGTCAGGAGACATTTTGTCTTTATTGCACATGGAGGAGAAGAAATGGGGTCTATATGGAGGACACTGGCAGTGATTTAAGTGATTCTCTCTGGAAATCACCCCACCCCCCAGACTCTTGAATGAGCCACTTCCTAAAGCAGACAAGAAGGCAGCAAAGAGATAAGAGAATAGAAAGTCAGTGTGACATCTGTCTTGCGTGTACGCTTATGTTCACTTGCTGATCTGTGAGTTTTTCAGGCACTAAATGACTAAATTTCAACAAGTTCAAATCATGCCTCGGATCATCCTATACAACGAGTTGTTTACCCACTGTATTGCAGGCAAGTAATTTCAATATTGACAGATTGGCTAAAGCCCAAATTTGGTATGCTGCTATTAGCATATTTTTACTGTTTCTGGGCTTACAAAGGAACCAGAATGTTCCCTGGCAGTCAAGGCTAATAAGTATGCAAATCATGATCTGTGCTTATAGGCATGGTCTTTTTTTGGTACATGAATCAGTGTGCCAATTTGGCACTCCCCTTTCTGATCAGAGATAAACAGAGCTGCAGGGATTAGGGTGGCAGATAATTTCTTCTGAAAACTGTCTGGGTTTTGAAAGATGCAGAACTGTGTTTAATCCTCCTTGCTCTGCACAGTGGATTTGCTAGAGGAGAAGCTTCTGGCTGAAGGGCCAGCACATGGGTCTGTGTGCCAGAATATGTGAACTCATGAGGCTTTCTACTTTCTTCAGGTCACTTGTAAGTTTATATCTTCAACAGCTAAGGAGCAGCTTTATGTCTAAAAATTCAGATTTTAGGGTCTGACATGAGGTTTTCAGTGTTAAGGGATCTGTATGAACCAAGAGCATGTGAAACAAGACCTTAGAACAGCCAGGGATCATGAGTAGCATGCAAGTATTTCTCAAGCTCGCATATTCTCTATCTGTGCTCTCCATTCATCACCATCTCGTTATGGCACATCAGACCTCCTCAGTAAATCCTATCTCTTGAGTATCCCCTACAACTCCTCCTCACATTGCCAGGCTCTGTCACACAAACCTGTGTGACTTGGGCATCTCCATCTCTTCTAAGGGAAATTACATCACCTTTCCTGTTCCTTTTCAGTGCTGTTTTTTAACTCTGGGGCCAGTCCTCTCCTCCTTCAAAGCAGCACTGTGAGAATGGACCTCTGAAAACCAGCCAGATGTTTAGACATCATAGCAGTGGAGGCTGCTGGAGCGCATAAACAGACGAAATTACACTGAAGGTTACTAAAGAAGATCAAAAGGAAAATTTCAGTCTCCTTTCATGTTGCAGGTATTCTTTCAGCCTCAACCAGTCCATCGTCTCTTCAGCCCTTTGTTATCTGCCCCCGGCTGCTCTCTACTTACAGTAATAGCTGCTATTTAAGTCCCAAAGTCTAACTCTTTTATCTCAACTAACACTCCTTGGAGAGCATCAGCAAAAGGGCTGCTTAGTGTTGTCCCTGTTGAATGTAAATGGGAGTCTCTCCCGTGTTTGAATATCAATGTGTTTGATCTTGAGTCAGACCACGTAGCTGATGGTTTGGGAGCTTCTCAGTGTGTGCTGTTGCTGATAATTCCTTTTGTAATTCTAGTCATTGTCTTCTCACCTGGAGAGCTTGGATGTGCACTTCGCTTTTCTGTTGCCTGTTTTTGCATAGCGAAACGAAATGGCCTTATTTCATTCTTTTTCCTTTTTTCCCGGTCTTTTTGGGCCAGAGGCAAGCCCTTCTTGCCAGCTTTAGAAGTCCTGCGAACTCACGGTGTAAAGTCAACCTGGGCTGCAATACATGAAGAAAGGCAGAAATAACCAGGAAGCCCTGAAATGCCTGCACCCTAGGGGAATGCCAGCTCAGAAAATGCATCTTTAAAAGCTCAAGATTCATTTCCAGCTGCAAGATTCTTGCTGAACATCTGGCAAGGCCGTGTGCCATACCAGGACTGCATGGGACCTCACAGGACCTTAATTGTCTGGTGTGATTTGTTCAACTGGTGGGGAACTAATCTTGGATTTAGAAGCCCTGATCTCAGTTTTCTGCTGTGTGACAGATGTACTGGGGCTAATAATTTAATCTCTGTGGGCTCCATTTCCCTTCTTCAAAAGGGGTGAATTTTGTACTTGCTGTGAGAATAGGAAAGAAATTAAAGCACTCAGAAATGACTTAAGGCAAAAAAAAGGTACTTTATGTTGGAAAATGTTTTAAGCAAAAAAATTGGAACCTGAGAGAAATGGGAAAGTAGAGTTGTTAGTGAAGATAAAGAAGAGCTCATTGAGATAAATAAGGAAAGAAAGAGGAACTTTTGCAAAAATAAAACATGTAAAACAGTCCCCACTGCTGCAGGGAAAAGAAAAAAAAAAAAAAGGAAGAATGGATTGCATACTTCCTGAAGATTTCTAACTCACTAAACATACAGCACTCGTGGGGCCATTGGTTTTACAAGTGAAAATTCAAATCCTGAGGTAAGTGCCAAGGCTTCTAATGAGATATTGTGTTTGATACTTAAGGGTGTTAACCACACTGTGAGTAACTTTCTGTCAAAGTTTCACTTTCAGTTTCTAGTTCTGCCCAAGATCCACCTGTGCAGACCATGCATGAGTTCCATGCCCATAACAAAGTGACCCTTCTTGAGTTAAAGGCTGAATGAAAAGGCCATGCCCTACTGCCCTGGTTACACATCACATTTCAAATGCCAGGAGCAAACATCTGAGACTCCCGTGCAGAAAACAACACTGCAACGGCAATGTTCTCAGTCTTCATGTGGGATCTTGCTGTGTCTTCCCAAGGAGAGCAGGTGATGAAGGAAGAGGCACTGTTTTATGAGAGACGGAGCAGAGATGTCCAGGAGAAGGAGTCTTTTTAATAAAGTTGTGCCGAACAGCAGTGCAGCTAAGACACTCTTGTTTCATGGGGATGTGGTATGGTCACTAAGCTGTGCAAAAAACCCACCCTAGACAGATCTTCCACTTGCCCACATTCCTGATGGAGAAAATATGAGAGCTACATTATTGTAGCCAGAGAGACCATTGTGATGATCTAAGCTGACCACCTTCCTAAGAGAGGTGAAAGAACCAATCTCATAACCCCTCTTTTGGAAGTTCATCACTGTTATTTGTGTTATGTGTTTGAAAGACATGCAGCTTAGGCTTCAATATATCAAATACGTGAGGATCTGTGATACCCCTAGATAAGTTATGTAAACAGTTAATTAGCCTGACAGGTCTTGTGTCTCATTAGGAGAGTGACCTGGTCCAGTTTCATTTTCTAAGAACTGGCTCCCAGCATGAGCTCCCAAAGGCTGCCTGACACTTCCCTGGGCAGACCTTTGCAAAGTATGATCAAGAAAACTTTTAACTTCAGATAGAATTAAACTAAATATATCTTGAGGCTCTTGGATGAGTGAGAGGTATTACACTGAGAGATATTTCTAAGTTTTAAGTAATTTTGGAGATCTTTTCTGCCCCTTCTAAAATGTTCAACTTATTTTGTGAGATGGGGAAAACAGGATGGACCTAACTCTTCCAAAAAGGGCCTTGTGAGAGCCATCTGCAGGACTGAGGTTGTCTCCTTACTCATGTAGCATATCCTGTTGCTCATCCCTACCATATATGTGCTCAAGGGGCTACAGCATTGCACTTGGAGTACCTTAAGTGAGTCACTGCTCCTAAATTGGTGTAAGGCAATCTACACATGACCTGAAGCCAGAAGAGTGAGTTGGAAGGCAGGCAGAGGCTTTGTGCTAGCTTGGTGGTAGTAGTTCCTATTTTCATGTTATTACTAGGTAGCACATGCTGTTGGTTTGTAGGTGGTTTGTTGTTGTTGTTTTAAAAAATATTACATATATAATATTATATTGTATTATATTGTGTTGTATTATATTGTATTGTATTGTGTTGTATTATATTGTATTATATTGTGTTGTATTATATTGTATTGTATTGTGTTGTATTATATTGTATT